>OZ018320.1:150581938-150869058 GCA_963969495.1 Ceratothoa steindachneri
TGTGGTACTTTAACCCGTAAATATTGGGTACCCAGCAAGAGACAGATAGACAGACACAGACAAATCAAATAGACAGGGCGTGAGTGAGTATTAAACCGCCTTCAACCGTGTCGCAAAATCCCGAACGCTCGAAGTAGTTTCATCTTTGGATTTCTCGGGCTATTTACCTTCCACGGAATGTCCCAATGCCTCAGCGTGGGATAATGGGCCAGTGTGTACATATGCTAAGTTGTTTCTCCATGTATGTATATTAAGAATATGCTTGAGAGCTTTTAATCACATGTAAATTTAAGTGCTTGCTTTTGTGCGTAAGATGATCATTCCAATACGCCCGTTAATATTTTCTTTAAAGATCTTTGTTGTTTTTTTTATTGAGTGTTCATGAGTGGAATATTGTTTTCAATTTGTTTTTCTTATCTTTTTGAATTCCATAAGTCCTTGTGCTAATTTTTGTGTATTCCCTCATTGCATAGTTTTATTTTATTTTACTTATCCTGAATCTAAAATTGATTTTATGGTATTTGTGCCACTCACTTAAATTGTATTATTTTTTTCTTTATACATACAATCATATTTATTTTATATAGTAGGTACTTCTTGATAATTATAAATTTTAATATTTTAGGAACTGGAGATGAGCAAATGAGGCTCGAAACGTTGTCACGCGAATAAAGAAGAGGGATCGCAAACCACGTTGTCTGGATTTCTCTTAGTGATCTAATTCCTATTATATATATATATATATATATATATATATATATATATATATATATATATATATATATATATATATATATATATATATATATGAATAACGTTACAGCCACGAAGAAAATGAAACAACGGAGAACTGCGAGGCCTTTCGACTAATGGTCCTTTACTGAGCAGACTCAGTAAAGGACCATTAGTCGAAAGGCCTCGCAGTTCTCCGTTGTTTCATTTTCCTCGTGGCTGTAATGTTATTCATAAATTCCTCACGTTCCTTATTTTCGTGATTCAGTTATACATATATGTATATATATATATATATATATATATATATATATATATATATATATATATATATATATATATATATTGAATAAACATGCCAATCCATAGAATAATACTGGGTGATCTAGGAAAATGGAACTCATATGACAAAGCCAATATATTCTTAATATTTTATTTCATTGATTAAAGCTATAAATAATTCAAAAGAGTCATGAAATTATAAGTTTATTATCGAATATTTTCTTTTTAAAGTTCTGCTTCACTATATCAATCGTGTGCGATGCTATGGCCTGTATCTCTTTGGTGACGGTGGCCTTCAATTTTGTTCTAATGTTGAAGGCGTCCTTACGAGTCTATGCATAAACTATCTTCTCTTTAAGATGTGTAAGATTTGATTAAAGAACTTATACTATAAAAGTTACAGGATTTTCTTTTGCGTGCTATTTCCCAAGACCTCTCTATATAATACATAATATGCCTGTCAGAGAGAGAGAGAGAGAGAGAGAGAGGGGGGAGGGAGAGATTCACGCAGACTAAGAAGCCTAAGGGGGTATCTCACGGACGAACGAATCTTCAACCGGCATCTTTCGGTAAACTTCCGGGGCGATGATAATGAAGCGAGACGAGTCTAGCTGGAACCCGGAACCCAAATCAGCGAGAGGGCGCTAAGCCTTTACTCGCCGCATCTTGAATCGGAGTGGGACCCACTTCCGACGACAAACAAAATCGCTTCCAGCGAAGCCTTATATATTTCCCAGCGCAAAAACGAGCAAATTAGTATTCAACCAGGAGGCAGGCATTGTTCACGCGGTATCCAAGCAGTATTCACGAGGATTCATTTGAACTAGCCTAAGGTCACAACGCGCTCCTTCATATGCGACTTCCTATTACACTAAGGACTCGCAGGCAAGAAACCAGTTGTTCAGAACTACGGCAGTCAAGGACTTAAGGACTCAGTCTGGAATATACGTGCTTCGCTTCGTGTCCTGCAAAGATACTCCCTCGAACCATCACTCGAGGCCCCCTTCTCCCTTCTTGGAAAATCGTAAGCCTTTTACCGTTTTCTCGGTCACCGTCTAAGAGGCGTGACGCTTTCCGACTACGAAGCTGCACCTCATCATCTCCTCCCGTTTCGTTCGGGGTAAATATTGCGCTACTCATAGCTCGTGCTGAAGCATTTCATTGTAAATTAATTTCCTTTCCTGAACGATTAGTTTTCCTATGGTGTATAAATTACTGTTAATTTCTTTTATTTATTTCTATAATAGTAAAGATTATTTTTGTTTCTCTTGTTTAAATCCCAGAACCACATAAAAAGCCATTGATCAAATATCCCCCATACTTAAAAGGGCCTCCCCCCCTCGCGTCTATGGCGGGCAAGCAAAGGTCAGTGAAATCTACCTGACCTACGACAATGCCAATATATTTGCTATTGCTCCGTCCATAAAACTCCCCCTAGAATCAAACATGTTTCAGTCGTGTTTCAACCTGGCGAAACATCGCGATTTTCTCTGACGTTCGAATTTCTGTGCCCTTAGAAGAAATCCTATACTTCAGAGTACTTTTAATCTACTTTTAAGTGGATTTACTATCTACTTTTAAGTAGCTATCCTTTAGATTTGTTTAGTACTATTGTATTATGTACTTTGTAATTTTGAGCAGTTGTACTCTAGAGTTTGAAAGAATAGTTTTAACTACCTGTACTTGATACTTATAGTTTTTAATACCTGGACTTTGCTTTCCTGTGTAGTTTGTAGAAACGCATTACTAGAACACTATAATTATCTATTCAATTAATATTCCTTCTGTCTTCATCCTCTTGCTGCTCAGTGAACATTCTCGCTTTGGGTTACACCTAAGCAATCGTTGGAGTGCAAAAAGAATAAAAACTATTTCGAGTACTTTCGTCTTTATTCACAGACTTTTTTAAGCAACAAAGCGCAATAATAATAATAAATTAAATTATTTATTTATTATTATTTATTCTCTTCAATTAATTCTATTACTGTTATTCACCTTACCTTCGTTGGACGCGAGAAAATTGCACTTTCGTTTAAATTGTGTTCAGAAGAATCTTTTACTGAACGGTTCAAACATTCAAAGCTCTACTCGAGCAGACATATTTCCTAAAGGAAGGTGTTATGGGCACAAAATGGGCATTTTATTTTTTTATTTATTTTATTTAATAGCACGATGGAAATTAAAGTTGGCTTAACTAACGAGACAATTATTTTTACCATTGGAAAAAGGAGATGTGAAAAAAGTTTTACTCATTAAAAAAGAACTAACGAGGGAAAACAAAGTTTTCTAAAAGGAGATTCGCAACGTGGTGCAGTTGGGGTCGGTAAAAGTAGGCGTTATGGGGCTGGAGGGCACGCATATATGGTTCAGCCTTCCTTCTTAGATCCATTGGGGTTGTTGGGGTGGGTTAACATGTCTGTATCTTTTAATCTTCCCCCTTTTCTCCTTCCCTCCCCCATTATTTATTTTCCTTATCCATTCTTTTATCTACCCGCTAGGGGAAGTTTGGTGTCATCTGAAAGCTTGCGTGCCTTCCAGACCCCCAACACTTACATTTTGTCCTTCCGGCCCCAACACCTACAGTCTACCCTCCTAACCCAAACATTTGCAGTATGCCTTCCCAGCTTCAACACCTGCAGCTTGTCCTCCTGCTCCAACACCCGCAGCTTGTCCCCCTGCCCCAACACTCGCAGCTTGTTGTCCTGCCCCAACACCCGCAGTGTGTCCTCCTGCCCCAACACTCACAGCTTTTTGTCCTGCCCCAACACCCACAGCTTGTCCTCCTGCTCCAACACCCGCAGCTTGTCCTCCTGCCCCAACACCTGCAGCGGGTCATCCTACCCTAATACCCGCAGCTTGTCCTCCTGCCCCAACTACCGCAGCTTGTCCTTCTGCCCTAACACACGCAGCTTGTCCTCCTGCCCCAACACCCGCAGCTTGTCCTCCTGCCCCAACACCCGCAGCTTGTCCTCCTGCCCCAACACCCGCAGCTGGTCCTCCTGCCCCAACACCCGCAGCTTGTCCTCCTGCCCCAACACTCGCAGTGTCTCCTCCTGCCCCAACACCCGCAGCTTGCCCCCCCGCAATAAATACAGCCGAATTTTTTGCTGTTCTCAGCTAGCGTTCTTCCGTTCTATCCTCAATAAAAATTTCATATCTGATCAAAATAGTGAATAAATACTAGTCATTCCTTTTCGAAATTCTTCTTTCTATGAGGGTGTGTAGAACATTGAAACTTGCCGGTTTCATCAGTAAGGGAAGAATTGCGATTCATCTCTCTTCAGTTCGTGGAAGAGATGGCGGTATTACCCATACCGATTTCTCTTTGCGTTAATGGGATGGAACTAGTGTTTCCGATTCTGTTTTTTGCTGTCAAGCAAAAGGAACGCACACACGAAATCTTCCATAGCGAATGATTCGTTTGTGCAGGTCGCCACGCCCTGCTCTGCTTATATGCGAACACCTGACTGCGCCGCACTGATCTGCTTGTAGTGAGAACGAACCCTTAAAAACAACGTTTAGGACTTGTCATTATTGCTTCATCTCTATTGGCGCGAAGAATTGTTACGGGGGTGAAAATTAGATTCCTCGGGGCAATATTAAGGCGATAAAACAATAGATTGATCAAGAGAATAAATCCTACTCCCAGGCGTAGAATGTGATGGGAAGCTATTCATTATGAGCTGTTCAATATAAGCAAATAAATCGTGCAGATGTCTACGAGGGGTGTTCCAAGAGTTCGTAGGAAAAATGGAATAGAATTAGAACGAAAAAGGATAAATTTTATTTGTCGATATAAGCTCTATTGAGGTCGACACTTTTGCAAGCGATGGTACCATCCTTTAAACCAGGGATGTGCAATAATTTTAAGCCGTGGAGTAACATTGAAGCTTATGTAAAGCTTTGCGAGTCGCACTTAATAGTTAGCTTCAAAATTCGAATACGTTTTAAACATTCAAAACTCTACTAGAGCAGACCTATTCCTTACCGGAAGGTGTGATTTACTAAATTTACTGTATTTCTTTTTATTATTTCAATATATTTATAATCGCATGTTTATGTACTTATAGCTTTGTGACCTATTTTGTCTTCATTCATTTCTCACAGTTGGAACTTCCGGAAGTAGACCTTGCTGGATACTCTTCGTATCCGGTATTTAATCCCATTTCTGATATTATTTTTCTATTTTGTGTCCTTTCGTTGTACATTGCTGTCTCTTACATATATATATATATATATATATATATATATATATATATATATATATATATATATATATATATATATATATATATATATATCACCTTTGCAAAGTAATTCATTATTCCTTGAGAAGGAATTGAACAAGTTGGAAAGTACTTGGAATCCGCCTTTCATTTTCCTGTGGGATTTTTTTGGGCATTTATTGCTCTACTCAAGCGCTACTTTGTGAGTTTCTCATATACAGATAATTCTTAATATATACTGATTCAAAGGTTATTATATTTTAGATATTTAGTCCATTTCGGGCATCAAAGAGCTAAGCTGATCATGACCTAGGGCCAAGGCGTCTCCTATCCAAGTACTAACTCCTCTCAATTTGGCTTAACCCGCGAGCGAAAGAGAGCGTGTAGATAAGGGTAATGAGAAGTATTTATATAGTATTTTTAATAACATTTTATCTATAAATGAAATATATTTGAAAATGAGTGATTTAAGAATCTAGCAGTTGCATAAAAAATAATGAGATGGATAGTTTTGTTTTGGGGCATTAACAAGTCTATTAAGGTCAAGAGTCAGCTCGGATGTAGAAATGGTTAACCATGTAACAGGATTCACATTCAAGAGAAGTTTTTGGCAAAATGTTTAATAATTAAGTTTCAATAATTTGTCGAATTCTGAAATGAAAAGCGAGCTGAATGCCGCCCACGGGTGGCAATTTGCCCACCTCTGATTTAAACCATTTCTATAAAAAAAGTCGGATGCCCTATTCCCAAGCCACGGGTTTTTTTTTTTTGTTAAAGGAGCTGTTTTAACATGGTTGAATTCCATGAGCCGTCAGTTTTATATAAATAATTTAAATACATGGAAGCATCGCTTGAGAAGTGGTTTGACGTCAATGGATTTGATGTTGAAAAATGAAATTTATACTTTTTTTTGTTCCATTCTTTTGCTAATTTAGAAGATCTATTGTATTCTTAACAATTGCAACTTTTTTAAAGATACTTTGTATATTCAATAATAGCAACCTTTTGAAGAACCGTTGTATGCTATAAAGATTTATACTGTTTGAAGCCCTTCGTATGCTGAACAATTGCAGCTTTGTGAAGAACCCTCGTATGCTCGTCAACTGCAACACTATGAAGACCTCTATTGTGCTACACATTTGCAAATTTTTGAAGACTCCTCTAATTCTCAACAATTGCAACTTTTATAAATCCTTCGTAGAAGCAACAAAAGCAATTTTTTGAGGAACTATCGTATGCTCAATAAATGCTATTGTTTAAAGCCATTCGTATGCTCAACAATAGCAACTTTGTAAAGACCTATCGTATGCTTGACAATTAAAACTTTGTGAAGACCCCTATGATGCTCAACAACTGCAACCTTTTGAAGAATCATCGTATGCTCAACAATTGCTATTGTTTGAAGCCCTTCATATGCTCAACAATTGCAACTTTGTGAAGACCCCTTGTATGTTCGACAATTGCAACGCTGTGAAGACCCCTAATATGATCGACAATTGCAACGCTGTGAAGACCCCACGTATGCTCGATAATTGCAAGTTGTGAAGACCCCACTTATGCTCAACAATTGCAACTTTTTGACGATCCTTCGTATGCTGAACAATAGCAACTTTTTGAAGAACCATAGAATGCTCAACAATTGCTACTCTTTGAAGCCCTTCGTATGCTCAACAATTGAAACCTTGTGAAGACCTCTAGTATGCTCGACAAGTGAAAGTTTGTGAAGGCCCATCATATTCTCAGCAATAACAACTTTCTGAGGACCCTTCGTATGCTCACAATTGCAACCTTTTGAAGATCCTTCGTCTGCTAAACAATTGAAACTTTTTGAAGTCTCCTATTATGATCAATAATGGCTACTTTGTGAAGATTCCATTTATATTTAACAATTGACAACTTTTTTATGTCCTTCGTATGCTTAACAATTGCAACTTTTGAAGATCCTTCGTATGTTCAATAATTGCAGCCGTTTGAAAATCTTTCGTATGCTCACAATTGCAAGTTTTTGAAGATACTTAGTATGCTCAACAATGGCAACTTTTTAAAGATCATTCGTATGCTCAACAATAGCAAATTTTGTAGATCCTTCGTATGCTCAAAAATTGCATTTTAAGAACAGCCATCGTATACTCAAAAATAGCAGCCTTTTAAAGAACCTATGTATGCTCAACAAGAGTACCTTTTGAAGATCCGTCGTATGCTCCCAATTGCAACCTTTTGAAAATCCTTCGTATGCTCAACAATTTCAACATTTTGAAGGTCATTCGTCTGCTCAACAATAACAACTCTTCGAAGATCACTCGTGTGCTCAACAATAGCAACTTTTTGAAGATCCTTCGTAAGCTCAACAAAAGAAACTTTTTGAAGATCCTTCGTATGCTCAACAATTTCAACTTTTTGAAGATCCCCGGGATCTTCAATAATTGCCACTATTTGAAGAACCATTGTATACCCACAATTGCAACTATTTGAAGATGCTTCGTATGCTCAACCAGTGGAACTTTTGAAGATCCTTCGTATTCTCAACAATAGCAACTTTTTGAAGATCATTCATATGCTCAACAATTTCAACTTTTTGAAGATCCTTCTCTTGCTCAACAATAGCAACTTTTTGAAGGTGTTTCATATGCTTAACAATAGCAACTTTTATAGATCCTTCGTTTGCTCAACCTTAGCAACTTTTTGAAGACCATTCTTATTCTCAATTATAGCTATCCTGTGAAGGCAAACTTTATACTCAACAATTCCAACTTTTAAGATCCTTCATATGATTACAATTTCACCTTTTGTAAGATCATTCGTTTGCTCAACAATTGCAACTTTTATAAGACCCCTCATATGCTCAATAATGTCTAGCTTTTGAAGATCCCCTTAACACTCAACAAATGCAACTTTTTGAAGATTCTTCGTATTCTCAACAATAGCTACTTATGGAAGATCCTTTATATGCTCAATAATAGAAGATTTCAATAGATCCTTCGTATGCTCAAAAATAGCAACCTTTTGAAGATCCTTCGTGTTTTCAAGAATAGCAAATTTTTGTATATCCTTCGTAGTCTGTACACTTGGATATTTTGAAGACCCCTCGTATGCTCAACAATAGCAATCTTTTAAAGATCCTTGGTATGCTCACAATTGCAACTTTTGGAAGATCCTTTGTGTTCTCAGCAAATGCAACTTTTAGTAGAATCCTTTTATGCTCGATAATGTCTACCTTTTGAAGATCTCCTTTATACTCAACCATTTCAACTTTTTGAAGATCTTTTCCATGCTCAACAACAGCAACTTTTAAAAATCCTTAATATGCTCAACAATAGCAAATTTTTAAAGAAAAATGTATAATCGCAATTGCAACTTTTGAAGATCCTTCAATGCTCACCAATTGCAACCTTTTGAAGAGCCCTCTTATGCTCAATAATAGCTACTTTTTGAAAATCACTTTATACTCAACAACTTTTGAGTATGCTTCGTATAGCAACATTTTGAAGATTTTTGATATGATTAATAATTGCAACATTTAGAGATCCTTCGTATGCTCACATTTGCAACGTTTTGAATTTGGTTCTTATAGTCAACAATAACACCTTTTCGAAGATCCTCCTAAGTTTAACCATAGGAACTTTTTAATGATTCTTCGTATGGTCAACAATAGCAATTTTTGAAGATCGTTCGTATACTCAACAATTGCCACTTTTTAAAGCCCAATCGTATGCTCAATAATGGCTCCTTTGATGATCCCCTTTATACTCAATAATTGCATCTTTTTGAAGCTTCGTTGTATGCTCAAAAATAGCAAATTTTTGAAGATCTTTCAGATGCTCAACAATATAAAGTTGTGAAGATCCTTTGTATGCGAAACAGTTGCAACTTTTTGAAGATCCTTCGCATGCGAAATAATAAAAACTTTTTGAAGATCCGTCATATGCCAAACAATAGTAACTTTTTGAAGATCCTTCGTATGCTCAATAATTGCAATTTTTTCAAGACCCTAATTATACTCAATAATAACAACTTTTAAAAGATCCTTGCTATGCGACACAATAGTACCATATTTCGATCCTTCGTATGCTCAACAATTTCATCTTTTGAAGATCATTCGTATGCTCATTTATTTCAACTTTTTGATTATCCTTCGTTTGCAAAACAATTGAACTGTTTGAACACTCCGTCTTACTCAATAATAGCAACTTTTGAAGATCCTTCGTATTTCAAACAATCGTAACTTTCGAAGATCTTTGGTATGATAAATAATTGCAACTTTTAAAGATCCTTCGTATGCTCAAAATTGCCACACTTTGAATTTCCTTGGTATGCTCAACAATAGCAACTTTTCGAAGATTCTACATATGCTCAACAATAGCAACTTTTGAAGATCGTTCGTATGCTCAACAAGTGCAACTTTTTGAACAGCCTTCGTGACTCAATAAGTTTAACTTTATGAAGAGACCTTCGTATGCTTACAATTGCAACCTTTTAAAGATCCTTCGTATGCTCAATTATATGCTATTTTTGAAGACCCCTCTTATACTCAATAATGGCCGCTTTTTGAAGACCCTATTTCTACTAAAAAATTGCAACTTTTTGAGGATCTTCCGTACTTTCAACAATTGCAAATTTTGTAGATCCTTTATATGCTTATCAATTGCAACTTATGAAGATCTTTCGGAGGCTCAATAATTGCAACTTTTTATACATCATTCGTATGCTCAACAATTGGAACTTTTTGAAGACCCCATTTATACTCAACAATAGCAACTTTTAAACATCCTTGCTATGCGACACAATATTACCTTTTTGTAGATTCTTTGTATGCTCAACAATTTCAACATTTGAAGATCCTTCGTATGCTCAATTATTGCAACTTTTTGATGATCCTTCGTATGCTAAACAATTGCACCTTTTTGAAGACCCCCTTTGTACTAAACAATAGCAACTTTTTGAAGGTCCTTCGTATGCTCAACAATAGCAACCTTTTGAAGATCTTTCGTATGCTCAGCAATTGCACCTTTTTTACGGTCCTTCTTATGAATAAGAATAGCAACTTTTGTAGATCCTTCCTATGCTCAACAATTTCAACTTTTTGAAGGTCCCATTTTTCCTCAACTATAGCAAATTTTTGAAGATCCTGCGTATGATCAACAATTGAAACTTTTTGAAGATCATTCGTATGCGAAACAATAGCACCCTTTTGTAGAACCTTGGTATGCTCAATAATTCTAACCTTTGGAAAATCTCTCGTATGTTCAACAATAGCAACCCTTTGAACACCCCCCTCTATACTCAACAATAGCACTTTTGTAGATCCTTCGTATACTTAATATTTGCAACTTTTTGAAGATCCTGCGTATGTACAACAATTTCAACTTTTTGCAGGACCTTCGTATGCTCAATAATGGCTACCTTTTGAAGACCCCCTTTATACTAAACATAGCAACTTTTTAAAGATCCTTCGTATGCTCAGTAATTTCACCTTTTTGAAGATCCGTCATATGGGAAAAAATAGCAAATTTTGTAGATCCTTCGTATGCTAAAAAATTGCAACATTTTGAATATCCTTCGTATGCTCAACAATGGCAACTTTTGAAGACCCCCTTTATACTAAACTTCAGCCTCTTTTTGAAGATTCTTCACATGCACACCAATAGCACTAATTTGAAGATCCTTCGTATGCTGAACAATTGCAACTTTTTGAAGATCATTCCTAAGCAAACCAATACCAAATTTTGGAAGATCCTTCGTTTGCTCAACAATTGAAACTTTTAACGAACCATCGTCTGTGAAACAAGAGCAACATTTGTAGATCCTTCGTATACTCAACAATTGCAACTTTTATCAGATTCTTCGTATGTTCAATAATTGCAACTTTTTGAACATCCTTCGTATGCTGAACAATTGCAACTTTTTG
Organism: Ceratothoa steindachneri; assembly: GCA_963969495.1. NCBI lineage: Eukaryota > Metazoa > Arthropoda > Malacostraca > Isopoda > Cymothoidae > Ceratothoa > Ceratothoa steindachneri. The sequence goes on from OZ018320.1 coordinate 150,593,084, forward strand.
AAGACCGCTCTTATTCTCAATTATGGCTACTTTTTGAAGGCCCCCTTTATACTCAACTATTGTAACTTTTTCAAGACCCTTCATATGCTCGAAATTGCAACTTTTGGAAGAACCTTCGTTTTGCTCAACAATGACTACTTTATGAAGATCGTTCATATGCTTAACAATAGCAACTTTTTATAGATCATTCGTATGCTCAACAATAGCAACCGTTTCAAGATCTTTCCTATGCTCACAATTGCAAACTTTGGAATATGCTTTATTTACTCATCAATTGCAACTTTAGAAGACCCCTCTTATGCTAAATAATGACTACCTTTTTAGATCTCCGTTATACTCAGCAATTCTAACTTTTTGAAGATCTTTCTCATGTTCAGCAATGGCAACTTTTTGAAGAAACTTCATATGCTCAACAATAGCATCTTTTATAGATCCTTCGTATGCCCAGCAATAGCACTTTTAAAAAAATTTGTATGCTCATACTTGCAACTTTTTGAAGAGCGTTCGAATGCTCACCAATTGCAACCTTTTAAAGACCAGAATCATGCTCAATGATGGCTACTTTTTAGAGACTCGCTTAATACTCAACAATTGGAACTTTTTGAGTCTCCTTCGTATGCTCAACAATAGCAACTTATTGAACATCCTTCGTATGCTCAACAATAGCAACTTTTTTTAGATCCTTCGTATGCCAAACATTAACAACCTTTTGAAGTTCTTTCGTTTGCTCAATAATTGCAAATGTTAAAGATCCTTCCTATGCTGACAATTGGAACTGTTTGAATTTTGTTCATATGCTCAACAATAGCAACTTTTCGAAGATCCTTCCCATGTTTAACCTTAAGAACTTTTTAAAGATTATTCGTATGCTTAACATTAACAATTTTTGAACATCCTTCCTCTGCTCAATAATTGCAACTTTATGAAGATCCTTCGTATGCTCACACTTGCAACTTTTTGAAGATCATTCGAATGCTCACTAATTGAAACCTTTGGAAGACCAGAATCATGCTCAATAATGGGTACTTTTTGAAGACTTGCTTTATACTCAAGAATTGCAACTTTTTGAGTTTCCTTCGTATGCTCAACAATAGCAACATTTTGAAGATCTTTCGTATGCTCAATAATAGCAACTTTTTTTAGATCCTTCATATGCCAAACAATAGTAAGTTTTTGAAGATCCTTCGTATAAGCAATAATTGCAACTTTTAAAGATGCTTTGTATGCTCACAATTGCAAAATTTTGAATTTTGTTCGTATGATTAACAATAACAAGTTTTTGAAGATCCTTCCTATGTTTAACCATAAGAACTTTTTGAAGATTCTTCGTATGCTCAACAATCGCAACTTTGGAAGATCGTTCGTATGCTCAACACTTGCAACCTTTTGAAGATCCTTCGTATGCTCAAGAATAGCAACTTTTGTAAATCCTTCGTATTCTAAACAATGGGATTTTTTGAACACCGCTCGTATGCTCAACAATAGCAACCTTTTCAAGATCCTTCCTATGCTCACAATTGCAAGTTTTGGATGATTCTTTGTTTGCTCAGCAATTGCAACTTTTAGAAGAACCTCTTATGTTCAATAATGTCTACCCTTTGAAGATCTCCATTATACTCAATAATTTCCACTTTTTGATGATCCTTCTCATGCTCAACAATAGTAACTTTTTGCAGATCCTTCGTATGCTCAACAATAGCAACTTTTTAAAGAAAATTGTATGCTCAAAATTGCAAATTTTGAATATCATTCGAATGCTCACCAATTGCCAACTTTTGAATACCGCTCTTATGCTCAATAATGGCTACTTTTTGAAGAGTCGCTTTTTCCGTAACAATTCTAACTTTTTGAGTCTCCTTCGTATGCTCAACAATAGCAACTTTTTGAACATCCTTCGTATGCTCAACAATAGCAATTTTTTTTAGATCCTTCGTAAGCCAAACATTAGCAACCTTTTGAAGTTCTTTCGTTTGCTCAATGATTGCAACTTTTAAAGATCCTTCCTATGCTCACAATTGGAACTGTTTGAATTTTTTTTTATGCTCAACAATAGCAACTTTTCTAAGATCCTTTCTATGTTTAACCTTAATAACTTTTTAAAAATTATTCGTATGCCTAACAATAACAATTTTTGAACATTCTTCGTCTGCTCAATAATTGCAACTTTATGAAGATCCTTCGTATGCTCACAATTGCAACTTTTTGAAGATCCTTGGTATGCTCAATAATATGCTATTTCTGAAGACCACATTTCTACTCAACAAATGCAACTGTTTTAGGATTCTTCGTTGCTCAATAATAGCAAATTTTGTAGATCATTCCTACGCTTAACAATTGCAAATTTTGAAGATCCTTCGTATGCTCAATAATTCACACTTTTGGAACATCCTTCGTATTCTCATCAATTGCAACTTTTAGAACACCCTATTTATACACAACAATAGCAACTTTTTGTAGATTCTTTCTATGCGACACAATAGTACCTTTTTATAGATCCTTCGTATCCTCAACAAATTCAATTTTTAGAGAACCTTGATATGCTTAATTATTGCGACCTTTGATGTTCCTTCGTTTGCTCAACAATTGCTACTTTTTATACTCAACAATATCAATCTTTTGAAGATCCTTCATATGGTCAACAATTTAAAGTTTCAAAGTTCGTTCGTATGACCACAATAGCACCCTTTTGTAGATCCTTCGCCTGCACAATAATTCCAACTTTTGGAAGAACATTCGTATGCTCAATAATTGCAACTTTTTGAAGATCCTTCGTGTGCTCAACAATACCAACTTTTTAAAGGTTCACTTTATACTCAACAATAGCAAATTCTCAAGATCCCTAATATGCTCAACAATAGCAACTTTTGGAAGACCCCCTTTATACTCAGCAATCTAAAATTTTGGAGAACCCCTATATAATCAACAATAGCAACTTTTGTGGATCCATCGTATGCTCAACAATCTCAACTTTTTTAAGATCTTTCCTATTCTTAATATTTGAAACTTTTTGAAGATCCTTCGTATGAAAACGAGAGTAACTTTTTGTACATCCTTCATATGCTCACAATTGCCATTCTTTTAAGATCTTTCGTTTGCTAAACAATTGCAACTATTAGAAAATCCTCTGTATGCTTAACAAAGGCAACTTTTTTATGAACCATCCTATGCTCACTATTGCAACCTTATAAGATGCTTATTATTCTCAACAATTGCAACTTTTTTAACGCCTCCTTGTATGCCAAATAATGGCTACCTTTGAATATCCCCTTTATACTCCAAACTTGCATATTTTTGAAGATCCATTTTGTTCTTAAAAATAGAAACTTTTTTCAAGATCCTTCCTATGCTCAACAATATCAACCTTTGAAGATCCTTTGTAGTAGAAACAATAGCAACTTTGAAGATCGTTCTTATGCTAAATAATAACTTTTTGTAGATCCTTCGTATGCTCAACAATTGAAACTTTTGAAAATCCTTCTTATTCTCAACAATAGCATTTAATTAAACCCCTCGTATGCTGAACAATAGCAACTTTTTGAAGATGCTTCATATGCTCAGCAATGCAACCTTTTGAAGATCCTTTGTATGCTCAAAAATATCACCGTTAGAAGATCCTTTGTTTGCAAAAGAATAGCAACTTAGAAGACCCTTCGTATGCGATATAATAACAACTATACGTAGATCGTTCGTATGCTCAATAATAGCAACTTTTTAAAGATCCTTCGTATGCTCGACAATTGCAACTTTTTTAAGATCCTTCGTATGCTCAACAATATCAACTTGTGAAGATCCTCTGTATGCGAAACAATTGCAACTTTTTGAAGCTCCTTCCTATGCGAAATAATAACAACTTTTTAGATCCTTCGTAGGCTCAACAATTGCAACCTTTTGAAGATCCTTCTTATGCTTAACAATTGAATTTATTAAGACCCTTCGTATGCTCAACAATAACAATTTTTGAAGATCTTTCGTATGCTCAACAATCGCTACTTTTAAAAGATCTTTCTTATCCTCAATAATTGCAACATTTGAAGATCCTTCGTATGCTTAATAATAGCAACTTTTGGATCAACCATTTTATACTCACAATTGCAACTTTTTGAAGATCCTTCGTGTACTCACAATTGCAACTTTTTGCTGATCCCTCGTATAATAAAAAATTGCAACTTTTTGAAGATCCTTCGTATGCGAAACAGAAGCAACTTTTTCTAGATCCTTCGTATGCTCAACAATTCCACCTTTTAAATATCGTTCGTATGCTCGATAATTGTAACATTTTGAAGATTCTTCCTATGCTTAACAATTGTAACTTCTAAAGATCCGTTGTATGCTCAATAATTGCAAATTTTGAAGATCCTTCGTATGCTAAACATTTGAAACCCTTTGAAGAAACCCTTAATACTCAACAATAGCCACTTTTTGAAGATCAATCGTATGTTCAACAATTGGATCTTTTGAAAATCCTTCGTATGCGAAACAATAGCAAATTTTGTAGATCATTCGTATGCCCAACAATTGCACCATTTTGTATATCCTTCGTATGCTCAATAATTGCAACTTTTTGAAGATCCTTCGTATGCTCATCAATAGGAAATTTAGATGACCCCCTTTTTACTCAACATTAGCATATTTTTGATGATCCTTCATATGCGCTCAAATAGCAACTTTTTGAAGATTATTCGTATGCTGAACCATACGAAACTTTGCAAGATCCTTCATTTACTTAACAATTGCAACTTTACCGAACCATCGAATGCGAAACAAGAGCGAATTTCGTAAATCCTTCGTAATCTCAACAATTGCAAATTTTTGCAGATCGTTCGTATGCTCAATAATTGCAACGTTTTGAAAATCCTTCGTATGCCTAACAATTGCAACTTTTTGAAGACCCCTTTTATTCTCAATTATGGCTACCCTGTAAAGGCCCTCTTTATACTCAACAATTCCAACTTTTCAAGATCCTTCATATGATCGCAATTGCAACTTTTGTAAGATCATTCGTTAGCTCAACAATTGCAACTTTTAGAAGACCCCTCATATGCTCAATAATGTCTAGCCTTTGAAGATCCCATTTATACTCAATAAATGCATCTTTTTGAATATCCTTCGTATTCTCAACAATAGCTACTTTTTGAAGTTCTTTTATATGCCCAATAATAGCAGATTTTGATTGATCCTTCGTGTGCTCAAGTATATCAACTTTTTGTATATCCTTCGTATTCTGTACACTTAGATTTTTCTAGACCTTTCGTATGCTCTACAATAGCAACCTTTTGATGATCCTTGGTATGCTCACAATTGCAACTTTTGGAAGATCCTTTGTTTGCTTAGCAGTTGCAACTTTTAGTAGACCTCTCTTATGCTTGATAATGTCTACCTTTTGAAGATCTCCTTATACTCAACTATTTCAACTCTTTGAAAAGCTTTTCCATGCTTAACAATAGCAACTTTTTGAAGGTCCTTCATATGCTTAACAATAGCAACTTTTAAAGAAAATTGTATGCTTATAATTGTAACTTTTTGAAGATCCTTCTATGCTCTCCAATCGCAACCTTTTGAAGAGCCCTCTTATGCTCCATAATGGCTACTTTTTGAAGATCACTTTATACTCAACAATTGCAACTTTTTGAGTATGCTTCCTATGCTCAGATCCTTGGTATTCTCAATAATTACAACATTGAAAGATCCTTCGTATGCTCCCAATTGCAACGTTTTGAATTTCGTTCGTATGCTCAACAATAGCACTTTTTCGAAGATCCTTCCTACGTTTAACCATAGAAACTTTTTAAAGATTCTTCGTATGGTCACCAATTACACCTTTTTAAAGATCGTTTGTATGCTCAACAATTGCCACTTTTTGATGACCATTCGTATGCTCAATAATGGCTACTTTTGAATATCCCCTTTATACTCAATAATTGCCTCTTTTTGAAGATCCGTTATGCTAAAAAAAAAAAAAAATTGAAGATCTTTCCTATGCTCAACAATATAAACTTGTGATTATCCTTTGTATGCGAAACAATAGCAACTTTTTGAAGATCCTTCGTATGCGAAATAATAACAACCTTTTCTAGATCTTTCGTATACTCAACAATTGCAACTTTTTGAAAATCCTTTGTATGCTCACAAATATCAATTTTGAAGATCCTTTGTATGCGAAAAAATAACTACTTTTGCTAGATCCTTTGTACGATTAACAATTGCAACATTTTGAAGATCCTTCTTATGCTTAATAATTGCATTTAATTAGACCCTTAGTATGCGAAATAATAGCAACTTTTTAAAGATCTTTCCTATGTGAAATAATAACAACTTTTTGTAGATCCATCGTATGATCAACAATTGCACATTTTTGAAGATCTTTTTTATGCTCAACAATTGCATTTATTAAAACCCTTTCTATGCTCAACAATAGAAAGTTTTTGAAAATCCTACGTATGCTCAACAATTTTAATTTGAAAACATCTTTCGCATGCTCACTAATTGCATCATTTGAATATCTTTCGCATGCTCACTAATTGCATCATTTGAATATTTTTCGCATGCTCAATAATTGCAACTTTTGGATGAACCATTGTATATTCACAATTGAAATTTTTTGAATATCTTTCGTATGATCAACAATTGCACCTTTTTGAAGATCCTTCGTATCCGAAACAGAAGCAATTTTTTTCTAGATCCTTCGTATGCTCAACAATTCCACCTTTTGAATATCGTTCGTATGCTTGATAATTGAACTTTTTGAAGATCCTTCCAATCATCAACAATTGCAACTTTTGAAGATCCGTTGTATGCTCAATAATTCCAAATCTTTGAAGATCCTTCGTATGCTCAACAATTTAAAACTTTTGAAGACCCCCTTTATACTCAACAATAGCCATTCTTTTCAGATTCTTAGTATGTATAACAATAGAAACTTTTGAAGATCCTTTGTATGCTCAACAATTGAAACTTTTGAAGTTCCTTCGTATGCTCAACAATAGCAATTTTTTTAGATCCTTCCTATGCTTAACAATTGCAGCCTTTTGAAGATCCTTCGTATGCTCAATAATTGCAATTTTTTTTAACATCCTTCCTATGCTCACTAATCCCAACTTTTTGAAGACCCCATTTATTCTCAACAATAGCAACTTTTTGAATATCCTTCGTATGCTCAACAATAGTAACTTTTTGAAGATCTTTTGTATCCTCAGCAATTACACATTTTTGAAGGTCCTTTATTTGCTAAATGATAGCAACTCTTGTAGATTTTTTCCTATGCTTAACAATTGCAACTTTTTCTAGGTCCTTCGTATGCTCAACAATTTCAACTTTTTGAAGACCCCATTTATTCTCAACAATAGCAACTTTTTGAAGATCCTTCGTATGCTCAACGATTTCAACTTTTTGAAGATCCTTCGTATGCTTAATATTTGCAACTTTTTGAAGACCCTCCGTATGTTCAACAATTGCAACTTTTTGCAGTTCCTTCGTATGCTCAATAATGACTACTTTTTGAGGACCCTAGTTATACTCAACTATAACAACTTTTGTAGATCCTTCTTATGCTCACTAATTGCAACTTTTTAAAGACCCCTCCTATGCTCAACATCAGCTAAATTAAGAAGCTCTTGAACAAAAACATCCTTCAGTAATTGACATATAGCTTCTCCTCCCTTTCCTCGTGACAATGCACTCTAACAAGTGTCACCTTTATCACAAGGAAAAAGAATAATGACTTAGGTTGGGTATTCTCCCTTCCTTCATCCTCCATATTCACCGAATCTATTTACGTCATTTCGTCACCTAAATTATCACGTTTCCTCATATATTCCACCAAAACTAAATGAATTCTGCAATAAACGTTTCCTCTGTCATATATGATGTTAATATTTAAGCGATATAAAAATTAATTCGATCCCAGTCGATTTGTTCTTTATTTTGATGAGATGTTTCTAAAATGGGCTTAAAAGGTTTATGTTTAAGTCGGATTTGTGTTCGTATTTACTGATGTGCCGGTTTCTTTGAGGTAAGTTTAGGTCTAAGTTTTGCGAGGTATTTGATAGATGCCTTTAAATAAGTAGTGTTTTTATTACTTCATTTTTTTTATTGTCCTGAAAGCGAATTGCTATTTTAGTGTTGGCATTCTTTACTAGTTTATTAAGGCTTAGAATTTTGACGAGTAGAGGGGGTTATTGTTATTTTTAGGTCTAAGGGATATCCTACATAAAAGGGAGTGGTGTGGTATTGTGACATTTCTTCTTTTTTTTCTTTTTAACTGTGTTGAATTTTTTTTAATGTGTCTGGAAGTTCACTATTGATAGTATTTGTTTTTGTTGCTAGTAGGCTCGAATTTAATGTCTCATGGGGTGTCACGTCGTTAAGTAGATCCCGGAGTTTGTTGTTGCAGTCATTTTTACCTTCGAAGAAACGCCAGGTCTAGGCGTCGCTTTTTTCAAAAGGAATAAAGTTCAATTGTACCCAAATAGAGCCATGAAATGACCCATATGATCATGGATCATAGAGTTATTCACCCTGGAGATTTCAAAAAAGCCATCGGATTTGGCGCTGGGTGGCGCCATGTGGTAGCAGAAGCCTCATTCTGCCTAATTTGAACCATGGGAAACCATTAATGCAATAACCATTTATCATCTTATCACAAAACGCCCCAGGTCATTGGAGGGACTTTTCCGCTTGTTATTCCAAATTTGAATTTGGATAGTGATGATAGATCATGTGATAACAATGTGGAGGAATGAATATAACGAGGACCAGCAGATGATAGTTTCTTTATACAGCGTCAACCGTTACGTCGTTCCACATGGGGCCAAGACTGCCCCCCCCCCCCCGCACTTTCCCCGCTGCTCCAAGACCCTTCAAAGTCACTCGCAAAGAAGGATTTCGGTCAGAAGATTTTGCAATTTACGAGAATGGTTGTGTAGTCTGTTAGTATAAACATAGGAGGGTGTGAGAGCCTTTAGGATGAAAATCTTGCTGCCTAAGGCTTCGTCGGCAGAAAATCTAGGTACAGGCTCACTGTTCCCTCCGATTGTTTATGTCTATTTTCGCCAAATAGACGAAATCTTACCTTTCCCGTGCGTAAACCTGGAGGAGCGAAGTGTCACAGCGTTAAAAATTCATGCCCTATAAGAGGGGCTTTACTGTGGGCTAATGAGGGTTAGCCCCTCCTAAACTTCCTCGTTCCCCCTCCTCTCCAGTGGATAAACGACGTATATAACTCGCTCTTGAGAAATTTAGAGGAGAATCCGGGTAGCCATCGAGAGAAAAAAACGATTCCCTAAGTCAAATAGGGAATAAAGGAGACAGTTGGAATCAGGCGGGACTTACCCTCTCGAGTCTGTTAGTTTAGTCGCTTAGAAGAGAAGACCAGTGGTATCGAGACCAACTCTCCTACCATTCTCATCCAGAGAAAATTACGTATCTCAGTTTGCTGAAAAAAAGAGAGATACCCCTCATCATTGAGGAAGACCAAAGTGAATATGCATTTGAGAAATGATTCACATCTTGGTTAAGTCTCATCGTCGAGAAGCCAGAATTGGTAACACCGGGATCGGGATAACTTCCATTCATCCAAGATCTCCTCACTTACATCGTCAAGTCGAGAGAAGCATCAGCCATTTTCCCGAATCACCTAACCACGCTCGCCTCACCTCAGCAAGGAGATCTCCAGTCAAGCTCGCCTCACCTCAGCGAAGAGGCTCACTTTCATGATCACCCTACTGTCGACACACTCTGAGTTAAAGGTAAAACGAATACAAAATTTATTCATTTTTATTATTTCCCATTCCGTGCGAAAGTGTATTCGTAACAAAACTATTACAATCTAGTAGTCGTAACTAGACTATTTCAATTTCAAATGACTTAAGAACTAGCATTAATTTAGCTTAAATCTCGTGTATTAAAAGTGATTTTTGCGTCAACCATCTCGTATTACTCATTTGTAGTGTTAATTTTTATTAGACACTCTTGCTATAGAACTTGTATATTTAAAGATTTAATATTTTGTCGGAGTTGTTTAATTAGATCCTCGAACGCAGCACTGGCAATAGATATATCATAATACGAAGCCTCTCTGGTTAAAGAATTCAATTAGAGCACTCTTAGAGAAAAGTGTAACTGATTAACCCATGTACGAATCAAACGTACATACGTACTCAGCTGTAAACCATGACAAACAATATTGCTTTTATTTAAATATTTTAATTGCCAACTGGGAGTAGATTGGGTATCAGGGTGTAGGGGTTAAAATCAAGTATCAATGTACTCACCCACCCTTAAAAATGATCGAATTTCGCCATTGATATCTGTTTGTAATATGTTTAACGCAGTTGTTTGTATCAGCGATATTAAAAGACAAACCATATCTTTAAATAACTTTTTCAGCATAGGATGGAGAATATGACGATATATTAAGAACATTTTTGTTATAATTTGAACCTTTTATCCATAAGCTAATATTAAGTATTTTATTACACTAAATTTGTAATTTAATTTTGAGACTTGAACACAACGCGAGACGCATTTTTCCAACTAATGATGTTGTTGCAGTGAAACTCTTAACTTCCTATTTATACAGCTGAACTTCCTCAGTCACTGGTGTTGCCTAGTTTATGTAAACCTAAATTGCTCTCGCCAATATTATGGATTTTTTTTTTTTTTCTTCATTTTTTTTTTTTGTTCTTATAAAAGCAACGTAGAAATTTTTTTAAAAATAATATTTTAAGATGGAAATGAGAGTAGAAACTAGTATTGAAAATTATACGAGAAGACTCATAACTAGAACTAAAAAATGAAACAATAAGACTCCAAACTAATACTGAAAATGAGCCTAGAAGATTAAAAACTAATACAGAAAATGAGACATTAAGACTCCGAACTAATACTGAAAATGAGCCTAGAAGATTCGAAACTAATACAGAAAATGAAACAATAAGACTCCAAACTATTACTGAAAATGAGCCTAGAAGATTCGAAACTAGTACAGAAAATGAAATAATAAGACTGAACTAATACTGAAAATGAGCTTAAAAGATTAAAAACTGATACAGAAAATGAGACATTAAGACTCCGAACTAATACTGAAAACGAGCCTAGAAGATTCGAAACTAGTACAGAAAATGAAATAATAAGACTCCGAACTAATACTGAAAATGAGCCTAAAAGATCAAACTGATACAGAAAATGAGACATTAAGACTCCGAACTAATACTAAAAACGAGCCGAGAAGATTCGAAACTAGTACAGAAAATGAAATAATAAGACTCCGAACTAATAATGAAAATGAGCCTAAAAGATTAAAAACTGATACAGAAAATGAGACATTAAGACTCCGAACTAATACTGAAAATGAGCCTAAAAGATTAAAAACTGATACAGAAAATGAGACACTAAGACTCCAAACTAATCCTGGAAATGAGCCTAGAAGATTCGAAACTAGTACAGAAAATGAAACAATAAGACTCCCAACTAATACTTAAAATGAGCCTAGAAGATTCTAAACTAGAACTGAAAATGAGACGATAAGACTCGAAATAGTACTGGAAATGAGCCTTAGAATATTTGATACTAACTAATATTGTACATCAAATATTTTTTTCTTTTGTTTCTCGATTGATCAGCGCTAACAGTACGCCCCTACAGACTGAGCTTAATGTGCAATTCCATGAATATAAATTTATATTAAATATATTAATTCAAATTCAAACTACAATAAACCTATTATTTATATCTATTATATTATTCAATATATTATTTTTCGATGACAGTGAGAGTAAGAGTGTGGGAGCTACTTGGTCCAAGTATGGCAAGAAAGGTTTTGAACCTTTGTAGTATAATATGTTTGGAAAGTACCGGATCCCTATGACGACATTACATTTATTATCTTAAATGTTGTTGGATCTGTCCAACATTTTTCATTTCACGTACACGAAGAAGAATGTTTGTAACGTCCCCTGCAATGTTTTGGTCATTATCCATACAACATTGAATCTTGGCTTTGACATCTCAATAATACCCCCTATTCAAATCCCCCCCCACATACCCCCCCCCTTCCCCATCCTCCCCAAGCAATCATTCAAAGTCGTGGAGAAGAAATATTGACCGAGACATTGCAGAGGATGTTTACAGTTTTCCTCGTGTTCATTTGTGTGAAATGCAAAATGGCGGACTTTTCCAACATTTATTACAGTTGTAACTTCTGGAACACCCTGTATATCGATATGAGATTTAATTTGTAGTATTTTTTATAGCTTCTATTGGACTTGTGTCATATGTGACGACTTAAAATACTGTAGCTGGCATCTGGAAGATTACTGCCCATCTGGCTCCAATGCTCGCGATTGAGTGTCCACTGGCCCCAATACCTGTAGGTGGATGTACGGCTGTCTTTCACACATTTTAACTTCCTCTTTCTCCACCATCTTCTTTACATATTTCAGGTACCCCGCAATTTAGTTTTACGGGATAGGCTAAATGGTAGACCAGCTATAAACGTCAAACTAATAGGCTAGTAGAGTTTTAGGGGAATCTATCATTTTACGTTTTTGGACGTAAATCATCAGCAGAAGCTCTCTCAAAATTCGCCTAGTAGTCTCCTCTTCAGACTTGTCGAGTGATATATCTTCTACTCATTTTCACTTTCCACTTCTTCGTCACTATATGAAAATCTCCTTTCCATTTTGGTGGTGGGGGAGATTCCCTCGTTGGTTTCCGCTTCTTAATTTCATCCCCATCATCAACCGCTTTCTCACGATGTGTAGTCGGCGCTCATCAATGCCACCCCCGGCATGACTAGAAGGAGTACGCAACACAGCCCATTACCACAATTGGGTTCACATTAGTGAAACATTCGGGCGCGCGGCTTCTCAGGCCATCGGCCTTTATCCGGGTTTAGTCGCCTTTTACGACCCGCGGCTACCCCCGCATCCGGTCGTGTGCCTAGGGGTTTAGTGATTCAGGTCAACAATACTTAAAATTACCATATAATATAAATTGATATAAATTAAGACAAGATAATAAGTAGTGCTGCACTGAAATCTTCCCAGTCAACCGCAAAGAATTTCATACACTTTCACTTCCCTAACTACACCACTCGTACGAAACACTTCTCCAAACTTCCTGGTGGATTTACATTCGTTGGTTATCTTATTTATTTAAACATAAAGTATTTTGTAAATCCCCCCCCCCCCCTCCATGACTGGGTAACGTCATTCGCTTCGATTCGTTATGGTGGAGTAAAAACATTCTTACACAACCATAACATACAGCGGTTTCTTTACTGGTGGCCACATTTTACTAGACGCTATAATGGTTTCTTTCGCATATCACAACTCAAAATGATTAAGGAGAAAGGTGGAAAAGAGAGAAGGTGCGGGCTTTGGAGTGAGGTTGTCCACTGTCCTGTTTAATTTTCCTTTTCTGAGAATTTTAAGGTATGAAATATTTTTCTTAATCGTACCTCTTTTCATTGTTTCTATTGCTTGTTTCGCATCAAGAACATAACCAAGTCATTGGTATTTGGTACTTGTGGTTCTTTGTTTAAATTCTTTGAAAAAAGAGTTGGTTTAATGGTTTCGTAGTAGATCTGTGAGCTAGAAATGCGCTAGTTGCCAGATGCCGATAGAGGCTCTCAGTGAATCACACACACACACACACACATACACAGGCACAAAATACACTGAAAATAATGATTTATATTAATAACGAGATTTACTCATTTTTGTACAGATTTTTTTTCCATTTCTCTTTGCCTTCCTCTATGTGTACGACAAAATATGTGTACCTTTGTTGGTTTGTGCATGTATTTATATCTCTATCGGCTAGTTTAACTACCCGTTTTTCTTTGCCAGCCTGTTTGATTGACGTCCGCCTGTAAGGCTCTGTCTATTTGCTTGCTTTTGTGGTATGCCTTGCCTCTATTTTCTTTACCTGTCTATTTGCCACCCATTATTGCTCTAAGAAACCGTGCTTAATTATGTCGGAGGTGGTGTGGAGTCGAATTCCGCGTTGCCTCTAGTCCAGATTCCACGTTTACAGGTGTAACCGCATTCTAAAGCTGCTTCGCGGGCACAGGGTGGCATGGCGGGTGTCGCTATGTGCCGGCGGGAGATAAAGGAGACGGAGGATTAGGGAGGGGGGGGCAAAAAAGACGAGCCTCCATTTGACCTTGCTGCCAGCCACCGATTGCCCTTTCCCACTCCAGGGCAATGCTGTCAAACATCCACAACCTCTGAAGCCGTCAGTGGAATGCAACGCAACAATACCAATATCAGCGAGCTTTTCTTTCTCCAAATTGTTTACTTTCCGGCTTCTTTGCCGCCTACTGACCTGCCCAACCCTTCTACCCACCTCATTTACCTCGCTTTCTTACCAAAAGCAGGTGTCAGTAATTTCTGGATTTGGGGTTCGTTTGTGTGAACTTTATAGAATGAGGTTGTGAAACCTAAACTTCCATTCTCACAATTCCATCCACATGTCCATTTTCTTGCTCACCTGTCCATCTTCACACCATACTTACTCGTATAGCTCCCTATCTACCTGTTTCTAGCCCTCTTCTACATGTCTGGTGCTGCTCTACCTGCCCATCTGATGCGTGACTATCCGCCCACCTGTCAACCAGTTACCTACCTGTCTCCTTTATGGGTCAAGTGAGCAGCTGTCTGAACTGTGAAGGGGAGCGTGAGAGAAGCAAAAGAGTGAAATAAAGGCCCCCGCCTGTATGGCCACCTTGAGGGCGAGAATTCAGAATGAAGTGGATTTGCTGGTGTTATGTAAAGCCCATAACTTGAAATGAGGTGTATGTGAAATGGAAATGTAGGGAGACTCCAAAGATGGTGTGTAATGTTGTGTGTGGGATAATATCTGGTTGGCTGCTCTACCAAGTCTGAACTTGACAATTTAGGGAGGGGTATCAATGAAGGACAATTTCGTAATCCAACTAGGGAATGTGTTGGGAGATATAATAAAATACAACCTAAAATACACTCATACATTACTCGAAGCTATATGGGATGAAAAGTGGGAATGTGTGGTGCGTTGCCCCGGTTAATGTCCGCTTTCTGAGCTGCTACTTGAAGCTTATCGAACTCATGGGTGAATCTCGGCTTTAGTTCGTTATTCTTAGTAATGGTATTATCATCTATGACTTGTAGTTTGCCTTATTTACTCTTTTTCATTTGTTTTTATTCTATTTCCTTTTGTCCCCTCTCTAATTCCCTACACTACGCTGATGCCCACGTTAGTTATCCGATACTTTTTAATCATTCAATGCAAAGCCATTTGAAGGCGATTGAGATCAAACGCGATCAATCCCAAGGGTTTTTTAACGACTGTACCACACGTAAGTGTGTTTAGCCCATCACCCTCCCTCTCTCCCTCAGTGTCACTCAAGGGTCTACTTCGCGAACACATCTGCCAGCAAGGAGGTGAAAGCCTTCTTGATTTTCTATTGAGCCTACTATAATGTCCTGAAACGTTATATGTATGAACATATAAACACAGGTACACACTACACACATATATACACCTTTAAATACCTACATACCATTACACTGGAACTTTTTACTAAACAAAGCATTCACATATAAAGACAAACATACAGACCGCTTCAAATACGTACATGCAACTATATAAACACTATCATAAAACTCCACCTCTACACAAAAAAACACACCAATACATCCAAACCTACTATTAAACAGGACACAAACACATATACAGATATATACCCTCAACTACGTACACATGACCACACAGACACCTATCCACAAAACTACAACTATACATCAAAACCACATACACTAAGCAAGACAGGCACACATACAACATCTTCAAATACGTACACACAATCAGACAGACACATATCTATAAAAATACCTGTACATAAAAAACACACACAGCAGACTAAAAATCAAGCATGACACGCACACATATTGCCTCAAATACATTCACACAACCATACATACACCTATACACAAAAACTACATACCAGAAACCAAGCAAGACAAACACACACATATCCTCAAATATGTACACACAATCAGACAGAAACCTATCAACAAAATTATACCTATACATAAAAACACACACCAATACACTTGAAAACAAGCATGGAACGCACAAATATACCCTCAAATACGTACACACAATCATAGACATTTATCAACAAAAACTACGCCTATCACAAAAAGCACACACCAATAAACCCCATTCTAAAACAAGGCACAGATCTAAACACACACACACAAACTCACCCCAGCGGACACAGCTCGGACAGGAGCAGCGTCAGTGGCCGCGCCGATCCGGTCGGGTCGGTCATTCTGGCGCGCCGGCGAACTGTCGTGCCGGTCGGCCGCGGTGGCGCGAGTGCCGAAGTGTTTGAATTCCGTCGGATTCCATCACGTAACGGTAAACGGCGCGACGGCCGAGAACGGACCGACTAACGGCATCGCCGACGACAATGTTAGGATGCTGGATGAATCCTGATACGCGGGATGCTCCCGACCACCTCGCAAATTGGTATACCCAGTGCCACGTTTGGTATTCTCCCAACGCGAAGACCCTTATGAACATACCCCCTCCCCCCTCTCTTCTTAGTAATGAGTATTTTAAGTAGTTGGGATACGGCTGGTATTTAGGGTGGCGTGGGTGTCTGGGCCTTAAGAGAACTGAGAGTTATTTTGGGTATTCTTAGTATCCACGGGTATTTAAGATGGTATGGGCGTTTGGGTGTTAAAGGTGATGTTGGGTATTTAAAAGTTTTAAGAGTTATGATGTGTATTTTGGTATTAAGAGTATTCCTGTGCATTTTGGGGATTGTATGAGTGTTTGGGTATTAAGATTAGCCTGGATATTTAGGAGGGGTGTGAGTTTTGGGTAACAAGGCTACGGGTACTTGATATTTTAGTGGGGAGTGGGTTCAGGTGGGTTATTTTAAGGGTTCCTGGCATTCTTTGAGGTATTGAAAGCACGGAAAGGTTTGAGGATATTGTAGGTGAATAGGGTATTTGGAGTACAGGTATTATAAGTATACTAAGGTATTTGAAATAACCTGACCATTTATGGCTTTGGAAATACTGAAAATATTTAAGCAATCGTGTAAGGATTATTAGCCTATCCCGGGGTATTAGGGTATTACAGATGTTCTAAGTATCTAAAGTATTTTTAGTATTGGGTTAATTCTAGGCATTTCGCGCCTATTAAATATTTGGGGTATTTCGGGCAATGACTTAGTGTCACTTTGCCCTAGGGCCTATGATGCCTGTTCGGGAACAGGTGGCTATACCCCGACGGGATCGAAATAATAATAATACAGGACATGACGTCATACCTTCTAGCGATGTCGCCAAGTTCGTGACGTCAAACCCATGACACTATGAAGGTAACGACGTCGTCACGCGCGTTGCCGGTATGGGCACGGGCATCTACCGGAAGCAAATTGTATGATAAAAACCTGTGCGCTCAGACCAGTCGGCTCACGTGACGACAGTGTTATAGCAAGGGTGTGTGTGTGTGTGAAGAGAGGAGAAGGGGGAATGAGAGAATATATAGTTCACATTCGGCAGCGAGAAACGGGGTAACGGCAAAACACCGTTACTTACGCTGCGTTACGATGCGAAAAACGCTACAATTAATTAAAATGGAGGTTTTCGAATGTTTCTAAAGATTTCAAAAGTTTCAAAAGATTTTTTTTTTTAAATGATAGATTTGAAATAACTTTTTTAATATGTTAAAAAATTACCCTAAAGATTTTTAAAGCTATCGAAAGATATTTGTTTAACTAAATCTTTTAAAAGATTTTTTCTTTAAAAATTAACAGTTTTTAAAAGTGTTTCAAACTTAAAACAAATAGGATGTTTAGAACTTTGAAACAGGGTTGACTTTCAACAAATTAACATAACATAACATAACATAACATAATTACACGGATGACAAAAGCCACAAGGGCCTATCAAAGGTCATCCGCCTCCGTCAAAACCCACCCACAAAAAGCACCATCACCAGGGGAAGACAAAATCAAAGTCCCCCACAATATAATATAACAGATGACAAAAGCCACAAGGGCCCATCATAGGTCATCCGAGTCAAACGGCCTCTTTTTTAAGGCACCCAAACTCCCAGGAAAACTACATCCAGAGGATTGCATCCAGAAACAAGGGTATCACCAATCAAGGCTTGTCAAGAACTAAATCATGCAGCTATAGATATATACAAACAATATTAATATATACAAAACTTAGAAACCATCACAACCTTCCCTTTCCATAAACTCATCCAACCTACTCTTAAATACATTAAGATTTGGACTACCTACTACCCTCTGCGGCAATTTGTTCCAGAAGTCTACCACTCTATTGGTGAAAAAATATTTTCTTAAATCCAACCTACACCCTTGCTTTCTGATTTTCAAGTGGTAACCTCTTGTCCGATTTCCATCATCTAACTCAAAAAACTTGCTAACATCCAATTTATCTATCCCGGAAAAATTTTTAAAGAGCTCAATCATATCCCCTCTCACACACCTCCTTTCGAACGAGAACATATTTAATACCCTCAGTCTATCTATATATTCAAGGTGCCTCAGGGAAGAAATAATCTTTGTTGCCCTCCGTTGCACTGACTCGAGAAGGTTAATATCGTGTCTAAAATGTGGGGACCATGCCTGTATACAGTACTCTAGATGTGGCCTAACATAAAGAGTTATAGAGTTTAAGAATAACCTCCTTACTTTTGTAACTGACATTTCTCTTAATAAAACCCAGCACTCTATTTGCCCTATTTCTTGCTTCAATACACTGCTTAGAAAACCTTAATGACTTATCTATTACTACTCCTAGATCTTTCTCATCCTCTACTGAGCTCAGCCAATGCCCATCCATTTCATAGTTAAATTCTCTATTATCTTTTCCCATGTTAATAACTTTGCACTTATCAAGGTTGAAAGTCATTTGCCACTTATGTGCCCAGGATAACAATTTATTTAAATCCCCCTGCACTTTAAAATTATCATCAATATCTTTAACTACAGCTGCTAATTTGGTATCATCCGCAAAAATTGACACTTTATTATTAACTGCCTCCCCAAGATCGTTTATATAGATGACAAATAATAATGGACCGAGAACTGATCCCTGAGGAACCCCACTGATAACATCCCTCCACTCTGACTTTACACCATTTAGCACTACCCTTTGCTTCCTGTCTTTCAGCCACTCAGCTATCCAATTTGAAACACCCCCACATATCCCAATCATTTTTAATTTATGAACTAGTCTCCTATGCGGTACCTTATCAAATGCTTTACTAAAATCTAAGTAAATTATATCTACATTCTCTCCCTTATCTACTTGATCTGTTACAAACTCCAGAAAGTCTAGTAAGTTAGTCAAACATGATCTACCTGATCTAAACCCATGCTGAGCATCGCTGATTAACCCCTCCCTCTCTAGATGTTGGCAAATCCCTTTTTTACCTATTTTCTCAAGAATTTTACAGACTACAGGAGTTAGGCTAACCGGTCTAAAGTTATTTGGATCCTCTTTACTACCCTTCTTGAAAATGGGGACTACATTCGCTCTCTTCCAATCATCGGGTATTTCTCCATATTCCAGTGACCTAGTATATAACTTCTCCAGAGCTATTGAGATACTTGCTACACCTTCTTTAAGTATCCTAGAATGAATATTATCAGGGCCGGAGGCCTTGGTAGTATCTAACTCACCTATTAGTCCTTTTATCATCCTCTGATCCACACTAATGTTAGTAAACACCTCTTTCCCTGACCCATGAGTACTATACATAAGACTATTTAGTTTCTCCTTTGTAAATACTGATGCAAAATGACCATTTAGTACCTCAACTATTTCCTCATCAGTTTCTCTCACAACCCCTTCATATTTGATAAGTCCTATTTTAACTCTGCCAGACTTGTTATTAATTTTATAGTAACTAAAGAACTTTCTAGGATCTTTGTTGCTATCCTGAGCTAATTTAATTTCTGACACCCTTTTGTTCTTCTTTATAATCTTATTTAACTCATTCCTAGCCATTCTATAATCACTTAAATTTTGAATATTATTTTGTGCCTGTAATTTTTTGTATGCCCTTTTCTTCTCTGAAATTTTTCTAGCTATCTCCTGATTCCACCATAATGGTTTCCTACTTTTGTTCCTAATGGCCTTCATTGGGATACATTGCTCTTGGACTACATTAATTATATGCTTGAAAGTATCCCACATCCCATAAGCATTTTTACCTCTGAATTCTACATCCCAGTCTACAAAATTTAGCAAGCTTCGAATTTTTACATAATCTCCCTTATGGAAATTTGGAACTTTTTCAGCATTCTCGGTTATTTTACCCTTCTCAATTCCCAAGTTAAAACGAACTATCTGATGGTCACTATTTCCCAATGCTTCCCCAACAGTCAATTAAAAAAAAAATGTTTTTGTTAAAGATAAATATTAATTGAAACTATTCTCAAACCAAAATTATCATTAATAACGCTATAAAAAAAAATAAAGATCAGAAGTGATTTGTAGGAAGATAAAACAGATTTTAAGAACTTTTAAAATCATGTTTTTTTGTGATTAAAAGAAGAAGAATATAAAAAAGGATGAAAGTAGAAGGAAAATCGGAGAAGACAAAAAAGAAGAAAAGAATCAATGAAGAAGAATCAATAAAGAAGAAGAAACAAAGAAGAAAAAGAAGAAGGAACAAAGAAGAAGAAGAAGAGCAATGAATGAATGAATGGATGAAATTCGAAGAAAGGAAAGAAGTGCAAAATATTACAAGATAGCAGAGACTCTTAGATCCACTTTGAGTCAGGTCTTTCAAGAATGAAAATATGAATACAAATGAAAAGAAATGAATGCAAAAAGAAGAACAATTACTTAATAAAATAAAAATAGGAATAATAAAAGAATAAAAAGAGGAGGAAGAGAAATTATGTAAGAACAAGTATAATAAAAGAAGTCTAGTCTTTGGAAAATGAAAAAATGAATGAAAGAAAAATAACAATGAAGTAATGAAATTAGAAGAAGGATGGGAAGAAGAGAAGATAAAAAGGAAGAATCAAGAAAGAAGAACAAGAAAAAAGACGAAGAATGAATGAATGAATAAAAGGAGAAGAATGACACTAATTAATACGAGGCAGCCACCCCCAAAGGCTGGGGTTGAGAATCTTCCAAAAAAGACAAGTCCAGG
Organism: Ceratothoa steindachneri; assembly: GCA_963969495.1. Classification (NCBI taxonomy): domain Eukaryota; kingdom Metazoa; phylum Arthropoda; class Malacostraca; order Isopoda; family Cymothoidae; genus Ceratothoa; species Ceratothoa steindachneri. The sequence continues at coordinate 150,614,285 of OZ018320.1, forward strand.
AGGCGTCAGAGGACAAAGGGGTTCGAACGTTGGCGCTTAAGCCCTTTGAGAAGGGGTGGCAGGAAGGCAATTCCCCCCTCCCCCTAAATAGATGCGACCAGAACTCAGCCGTGAAGACCGGGGCGTCATCTGCAGATGGCAACAGTCGCACAAGGAGAGTCGGGTTCCGGCGGAGCGGCTTCCTTTCTGGCTCATTCTGTCCATCCTTTTGGGTTTGTCTGTCTATCGCTATACTGTTGAGTATTTATTGCTCTGTTTCCTTCCTCTAAGCCGTGCGCCTGTCTGTCTGTTTCTGTCGTTCTACTCCTGTCTGTCTGTCTATCTACTTCTGCCTGATCGGCTGGTTGGCTGCCTCTAGGCCTCCATCTCTCTCTGTTTGTAGTCTAGGCTCTCGGTAGATTTGTCTATCTATTTGTCTGTCTATCCCCTTGCTTGCATGATTGCCTCTTTCTTCACGTGACAGTATATTGCCTATCGAATCTTCTGTCTGTCTATCTAACAGTCTGTTTAAATCTGAGTAAACCATGCCACATTTGGACTTTCAAATTAGACCTTTAATTCTGTGGTGTGAATGTGTGAGTGTTTATGTACGTATGTTTGCTCAACTCTTCGCACCAACCACCTGTACCTTATTCGGTGGCTGCATTTTGTTGGTGTGAACCACTTCTGTCTAACCCCATCCATACCTAGCCAGTCTACCCCACATTCGCAGACATGGACATATTCACAAACACACGCCATGACGCATGCAATTATCCCCATCCCCCCCCCCACCCCCCCCACCCTCAAACCCAAGACGAAAGCATTGGAGATTCTTTCAAATATTCAACCAGAGCCAATTGGTGTGAGAAAGCGTGTATGTGCGCGCGGGGAAGGGGGGACGTGCGTGCGTGTGCGTGCGTGTTAAGAGATCGGTGTTTACTCCGTAGGGCAGGTACGGAATCACTACAATGCTATGATGCACATACACACAAAGGAGGAGTGGGAGAAAGATCGAGATAGATAGATATATATAGAGAGAAAGAGAGGGAGTGAGAGAGGGAAATGGATTAAATGAGAGAAATATAGAAAAAGAGAGTCGATAGAGAGCGTGCTACAAGGAAGAGGGCACTTAAAAGAAATTTCGGTCCATGTCGAGGGAGAGAGTGAGTGAGAGAGGAAAAGAGTGAGTAAGATGGAGAGAAAGAAAGAGAGAGGAGGGGAATATATATATATATATATATATATATATATATATATATATATATATATATATATATATATATATATATATAGAGAGAGAGAGAGAGAGAGAGAGAGAGAGAGAGAAATAGAGAGAGAGAGAGAAAGATAGAGAGAGAATGAGATATTTAAAATTAAAGAGAGAGAGAGAGAGAGAGAGAGAGAGAGAGAGAGAGAGAGAGAGCGGAATGCAACAGGAATGTGCAGATGAATGACCTGTCTTGGCGGTGAGGAAGGCTTTGTGGGAAGAAGAAAATTGGGGGAGATGAAAGTCAAACGACCCCTACATCCCCAATCATTTTTATACCCCCAACCCATAAAACAGACAATTACTACACCCCGTTAATCCAACATTCTGTTTCCAGTCTGCCTACATTTTTTAGCATCTCAATATTTTTTTCTCATTTCACTTTTTTTTTTTAAGTTTTACGAATTCTGACATAATTTCTTTTTCCAAAAATTTTCTAATATCCGTTTTCTATACAGAAAATGAATAATTTTGAAGTAAAACTTAAATAAATGAAATACTAGAGCAATATTAAAACTAAAGCTTTGCATTTATATAATGCAAAATAAACAAACTTTTAAAAGTTTCAGGTTAGCCTAGGCACTACCATTCTTTTCTTTCATTCAGATGATGATATTCAATTATGATCCGTGCGTCCATGGGTGCTAAGGTTGTATTAGAATACATCCCTTACTAAATGTCTGCTCGTCATGAAATAAATTAATTTCTATCTTAGCCATCTCTCTATTAAGGGTGAAAATCTCTTGAAATATCCTTCACTTATGGTAATGCATTTTAATATTTATTGATTAGAGGAATAGAGGTCAAAATGTTTCAGTTACTTTTACGGGTTTTGGTTTATTTGAAATTAAGTAAACAGATTACGTCCACAGCTTAAAGGAATGGTAGGGATTTTATTTTAATTGCTCCCCGCTAGGAATTTTTGAATGCAAACTTTTAAATTCCAAATAAGAGTTTCCTTTCTTGAATAACAAGAGTTATCGGTGCGCATCAACACCACTATATAAATTACTCCCCGCCCTCACCCTCACCTTCAAAAAAACATTCTCTATCAAGGCCAAAGACACCCATCATTTTCGCCAGGCAACAATGAATCCTCAGGGCGAGGAGGGTGTTGTGCTGTAGCATTTGTACAGGCAGAGTTTATGTATCTCTGGCAAGAGGGCCTCTTAAGCACGACCTCTTACCCCCCCTCCTTCCCATATACATCGATCATACACGATATCAACTTTCTCTTCAGTCAGGTCTTAATTTCTCTCAAACATTCGCGCAATCAACCCATCTTTTACCTGACCTTCTAACTTTCCATACACCTTTACACTCTCGTATATTATCGCAACAACTCTGGGTGGAGGGGTATAGATATGATAGAGAGAAAGAGAGAGCGTGCGTGTTTGTCTCCGAGACAGAATTACAAATCAATTCAAATTTTAAAATCCTTAGACTCACGCTACACCTAAATGTTAGAGATCTTAAAAAGCTATTCTGGTATGCTAAGATCCTCATTTTTACAGCATATTTATATGTTAAGCTCAATAGCAAATTAACTGATCGAATTCAGAATAAAATTTTTACTGCTCAAATATTGAGTAGCAAACTAATACAGCTAATACAGAGGGCTGTAAGGTATTTGATTTGATGTATGGCAACATACAGACCAAATGAGTTGAGGGACCGACTTACAGTCATGGCGCAAAGTTGAGTCGAATAGATATATTTTTATTCGTTTTTTTTTAATTGACGCGATACGACTAATTATTCTAAAATTTAAATTATCGCAGGTTTATTAAAAATTCATCATTTCAAAAATAATAAGAAAAATGCATTCCTTCGCTGAATCCAAAATCACGCTCTGGTCCTGTTCCTGTAAGAGGTGAGTTTCAGTCCCTGGAGCTTTGCTATTCGATCAAAATGGTAAAATGATAGCAAGCATGGGTTAAATGAATGATGTGTAATCATAATATTTTTCGTTATAATCTTTTGTAAAAATAAATGTTTGAATCTTTTTCAATTCCAGAAATGGTTCTTTCCAAATAAAAGCTCCGCACCAAAGTGACCTGAAATGCAAGGAGATAGTTACTTAGGGTATTGCATCAAGGACCACCATCTTTAGGGTCATTAATGACTTTTAAAAGAGTGGTTAAACTCCTGTGAAGAAGTCTTCTGAGTGCCCAAGAGCTTCAAATGAACGCCGAGATCGCTTCTTAGTAAGGAGGCTGCTCATCTAAGATAACCGGACCACTAAAACTTTTGGCCCAAGAACACTGCCATGATCTCAAACTGGTACCAAACCGTGCTTCATCAATACCTTTTCCCAACAGTTCAGGGGCAATTTGGGGATAATAACCGTATTTTTCAGCAAGAGGGCGCATATTGCCACAAAGCAAAAACAATAACAAAGTTCTTGGCTGAAAATCACATCGAACTTTTGGGACATTGGCCCGGGAATTTGCCATATTTCAATCCTATAGCGAATTTGTGGGCGATAATCAAACTGGGAGTTGATAAACAGAAGCCATCCAACTGTAAGCAGTTTGCGGGTGATTAGTGAATAAAAATGGAGGAATATCAGTCAAGATATCATCGCAAATTTGGTCTCCACCATGCTAAAACGAATTGAAGCAGTCCTGAAGAACAAAGGATCATTGTAAATATTAACTGCCCGCATTAATTGATTTGTATTAATAAAATGAGTTTGGGCTCTAAATTTCCGTATAATTCACCTTCAAATTATGATAAAAAAACATACTAAAACAAAATGCTACGTTTGATTAGTCCTATTCATTTTCTTATATGAAAATATATATTAGTCTCATAATTTTAAGCCATGAATAGTATTCATAAGTATGGATAATCTTGTAACTAATTTATATATTGGACAACCAGTAGTAGGTAGCGACCACACAAAATTAGATTTGACGTCACCAATTCCGGCACCAATCAGTAATATGAGAACTAGAAAATTAGGTCTCCGGAATGCCCATTTTGACAGCATCAAGCAAAACATGTCAAAGTTATGCCCGCGCATTGCAAATGATATCAGAGCAAATCAAATTTATACCATATAGAACGGTTAACGGTAACTCAAAAGTTACACCAAAGTGATTCTATAAAAACATAAAGAGACAATTAGAAGCAGAAATATGGCATTCAAGCGATAGCAAAACCCCCGTCTCAAACAACCCCTCAAAACTCTATAGCACCATAGACAAGTAAAAGGTTTCTCATTAAAAATACAAAGAGCAATGAGTCGCGTCACGAGGCAAAGCGGCTACAAAAGAGTTCTCTGTGCCTATCAGTAGTATAAAGCCAGTTAAATACTGCTTGGGTCCGATTAAAGGCGACAGTGGTTATCTGAAATTCACATATCACGATATAGCAGCGATATTAAATAAATATTTTGTAACTGTAGTCATCCGTGAAATCATGAGTGAAACAATCCAAAGTTTTGATAGAATTGTGTCGACTGTTTTAAAATAAAGAAAGCAAGAGTTAGTCTTATCATTAAAAGCTATATTCAACCAATCTCTTGCATAATATGCCGTCCCCAATGATTCGAAAATGGTAGTCACATTAAGAGAAGGAAAATCCAAATAATTAGGCATCGACTTAGTGAAGCAGCTCGAGTCCATTTTGAGGAATACAAACTGAGAAATGAATTGCAGCATGGTTTAAGGAAACACAGATCGTGTTTAAGAATTCTCTTAAAGTTTTATCCTGACATATCATCATCATCACTAACTCTATAATTTAAGAAGCGGATTATTTTTTAGTATTTGAATAATAATTTCATCTTAGTTTGGTTATGACTTATGTTTTTTTATCAAAGTTATTTCTAATTATTATTTTATAATATCAAAAAATAAAATGGTGAAGTTCAGAAATAAATATAAGTATCGAAATTATGTGAATTTTTTATAACCCAAAGAATTACAAATGGTGAAGTTCAGAAAATTTATTTTTATATATCTTCTATAAGTCTATTATACGAGTATTATAGCAATGTGATATTTTGAAAGGGGGAAAATTTAGTTTAGAGTTCCTTTTTAAAATTATTATTATTGGCGAAGTTCAGAAAATTTATAAAAATTTAACCATGGCTGCTTTTTTTAAGATTTAAAATTTTAATCTTAGTAACGAAGTGCAAACTCCCCCCGTGGCGAAGCCATTGCCTGGTATATATCTAAATGTAGAAATTGGGACATCCTTTGGAAACCTCGATTTTAGTATGTAAGTTAAAGCCAGAACCAGTATCGGAACATATATAATTTGGAACGTTTCGAACATTAGTTATGTTCATCTTCAGCCTATAATGGAGTAAAACAATATGAAAGCAAGCAAGCTTAGAATACATAAAGAGAAATATGTATTAATGACTGACAATAAATTTAAAGTTTCTTGAACTTGAGAGAAAATAATGCGACAATGTAATAATGAATAAATTTAGTTTAGTAAAATTTTCAAGCAAAACCAATGCAAAAAATACCGAGAGAGGACAATGCGAACTTACAGAGAAAATTATAAAACAAACTGAGAAAACTGAGTATGCATATAAATATTTATATATATATATATATATATATATATATATATATATATATATATATATATATATATATATATATATATATATATATATATATATATATATATATATTTATACGAGGGGCGGTCAATAAGTTTTGCAATTCGGATATAAGGAAACGAGATATGAGGGAAAGTGTTTTATTATTTTTCAATATAACTACCCTCGACTTCAATGCACTTGCGCCACTTGTCCCTGAGGCTTCGAATTCCCGACAACCAGAAATCTCTTGTAGTTCTTCACTAGTGCGCTGCAACTCTCCTTTGGTATTTTGGCCCATTTTTCTTTGCAAATTGCCTTCAATTCTTTTGTGTTCTTGGGAGCCCTCAAATGAATCTTGCTCTTCAATGTTCGCCACAAGTTCTTTATCGGGTTGCAATCTGGTGGCTGTCTAGGCCATTCTAGAACGTTTACATTGTCTTCACGGAACCATTAGTGAGTAGTGTCTCAGTATGCTTTGGATCAATATCGTGTTGAAAGATCCATCCCTTTCCAAGTCTAAACTTCTCTACAGAAACGAAAAGATTTCTTCTGAAATGTTTTTTGTAGATTGCCGAAATCATGTTCCCATCTATGCTGTGGATATTGCCGGTACCCTTAGATGAGAAACACCCCACACCATGATGCTGCCTCCCTCAAACTTTAGGGTAGGGATGGTGTGCTTAGGGTCGTAGGCACTGCCGACTTTCCTCCATACAGGACGGCTATCGTTACGGCCAAACAATTATATTTTTGTTTCGACTGACACCTGGACATTATCCCAGAACTCAGAAGCTTTCTCCAAATGTTCACGGGCGAATTTTAACCTTGCAACTCTCTCTCTCTCTCTCTCTCTCTCTCTTCAGCAGCAGAGGTGTCTTCCTTGGCCTGCGAGACTTAAAATCATGCCGGTTCAGTTCATTACTGATGGTTCATATGTGACCGACGTTCTTGCTTCCAGTAGGTCATCTTGAATTTCCTTACGGGTCGTCATAGGGGCAGCTCTAACCTTCCTAAATATTACACAAGAAGTTTGGGGGTAAATCTTTTGAGGAGCACCTGAATGTTGAAGGTTTTCGATGGTTCCCACCTTTATTCATTTCCGAATGACAGAGTCAATGGTGCTGAAAGGTATTTTCAACTGCTCGGATATCTTCCGGTAGCTCAGCCCATCAGTATGGAGCTTCAGGATGGCTTTTCTCTGGTCATTGGAAAGTTCTTTTTTCTTCGCCATGATAACGTCTTTACTGCGGAAACGTCGACTGCTGAATGGCATTGCAATCTTTCCTGAGCTCTTTTTGACTGCTGTACATATTATTGAAACCCTTTTGAAGCTTCTTTGCACCATCACAGCTAATAGTATTTCTCTCTTGTACTTTAAAAATTAATTTCGTTAGGTTTATGTTTCTGTACGAATACTTTTTTCACTCCCGTTTTCATTAATTTTAATTTTACTGAATATAAATTCTGTTTCTTGCCTTTTTGTGCTCATAACTTTAAACTTTACCTTAATATTAATCTATTGACTAAATTTCAAGAAGTTTGATGGGTTGAAAGTCTATTAAAATTGAATTTTGCAGGGGGACGAATACTAATTTTCTCCCATTATATATATATATATATATATATATATATATATATATATATATATATATATATATATATACATATATATAGATATATATATATATATATATATATATATATATATATATATATATATATATATATATATATATATATATATATATATATAAAGGGTGGCCCATATGTCCCAGGACACTCCACGTACAACTCTTGTATAAATATGTTATATGCTATTAATTGTACAAAAGTTGTACGTTAAGTGTCCTGGGACTTATGGGACCCATATATATATATATATATATATATATATATATATATATATATATATATATGTACACAAAAGTTGTAACATTCATATACACGTTCTTTCTTATACTTAGGCATCGCCTAACGACTATGCGAGTTTCATTCATCTCCCCTTAAAACTCCATCAGCACAAACCCTATAACCAGTATTTATTGGCCCTTGACCTCTAACACCAATAATTCTGTTTTCAATTCCCCTCGAGATTCTGTGTTAGGTTCACACGACCTCACTCCCTCCCTATCTCTTCCCCACCTCTCTCTGTCCCACGGTCGCGCTCACCTTCCATAAAACAAGAGAGATTATGCCCAGGAACCCAGATCAGCCTTAGAAACAATCGAGAACACTTCTTCATCGTTGTGATCCGTTCCACTTCGGTAGATGGATTCACCAAGCTCCAACCCTTCATTATAAAAACCCAAATTCCGAAATAAAGAAATATTTTCATCAAGTTGTTTATAGAAATCCAAGTACGAATTTATTTAGTCGGACATCCACAAGAAAGAACAGACCCCCTACATATATATTGATGAAGATTGCTTTTGGGAAGCCTAAATTTAATGTTTGGTAGAAATCCCGAGGCGAGGAAAATTGCTGGCGTCATCCTGTTTATTTACCGGCGACGTTTCGACCACAATACGGTCATCTTCTTAGGCCTACAAAACAAATAAACGAACAAAATATTAGGAAATGTTGAGAAAGCACAATTCTAAGGAACCAACTAGAACTTTGATAGCTATTTTTCGCTTTGAATAGGAGACTTAGAGTTAAATAAAAAGTTTCGAAATGGGGCTTAAACTTACAGTAAAAAGAGTGGGAAGATTTTAAAATATTTAAATAGTTAACAAGTGTAAAATTGCTAAATTCTGATAAGTTAGTAGCGTTTTGATTTAAGAATCTAATGCATATATAAAACAGTTTTAAAATTAATTTTAAACGGAGAATTAAAGCACAATTATCGAACTCAGTATAAAAAAATCACGAACCTATACGACAAACACCAAACTGCACTCCGCAACCCGCATCGGACAGAATTCAGGTAACTAGGACTATCTGACCAGCCTCCTCCACTTTATTTGACTGTTTGTTGTTGGTCGTATGTTTCTGCGTAGGGAAAGGCGGGCCTACCCTCGAAGCTGGAGCGTGCTTTGTTCTTTTGTCTTTTTTTGATTTTTTTGCTTGTTCATGTATTTTTTGTTATCTAGCCTAGTATGAGGTGAATTATGCCCTAGTAAACAGTCGCCAGGTGGGCTCTGAGAAATATAGCACTTCCCTCCTTTGGGGGGGGATAAGCCTAGAGTGGATCTTTGATCGGTTAACTTAGTATCTCAGCCACTTCGATCGTCAAACTATCTGCCACTTCGATCGGCTAACTTACTATATATCCTCGGCCACTTGGAACGGCTAACTTAGTATCCTTTGGCACTTGAATCGGAAAATTTAGTATCATCTACAACTTGGATCGGGCAACTTAGTATCATCTTCCACTTGGATCGGCTAACTTAGTATCATCTGCCATTTGGATTGGCTAACTTATTATCCTCTGCCACTTGGATCGGTTAACTTAGTATGGTCTGTCACTTGGATCAGCTAACTTAGTATCCTCTGACAATTAGATCGGAAAATTTAGTATCATCTGCCACATGATTCGGCTAACTTATTATCCTCTACCAATTGGATAGGCTAACTTAGTATCACTTGCCACTTATATCGGCTAACTTAGTATCATCTGCCAATTGGATCAGCTAACTCAGTATCCTCTGCCACTTGGATAAGATAAGTTAGTATCCTCTACCACTTGGATCGGCTAAGTTAGTATACTCTGCCATTTGGATCGGCTATTTAGGAACATCTGGCACATGGATCGGCTAACTTAGTATCATCTGCCACTTGGATGGGCTAACTTAGTATCATCTGCCATTTTGTTCGGCTAACTTACCATCATCTGCTACTTGGATCAGCTAACTTAGTATCTTCTGCCCCTTGGATCGGATAACTTAATATCCCCTGTCACTTGGATCGGGTAACTTAGTATCCTCTGCCACTTGGATCGGCTAACTTAGCATTGTGTACTACTTGGGTTGGTTAACTTAGTATCCTGTGACACGTGGATCAGCTGACTTACCATCTTCTGCCACTTAGATAGGCTAACTTATTATCCTCTTCCACTTGGATCAGCTAACTTTGTATCATTTGCCACCTAGATTGGATAACTTAGTATCCTCTGCCACTTGGATTGGCTAACTTTGTATCATTTGCCACCTGGATTGGATAACTTAGTATCCTCTGGCACTTGGATTGGCTAAATTAGTATCATCTGCCACTTGGATCAGCTAAATTAATATCCTCTGCCACTTGGATCGGCTAACTTAGCATTATGTACTACTTGGATTGGTTAACTTAGTATCCTGTGACACGTGGATCAGCTGACTTACCATCTTCTGCCACTTAGATAGGCTAACTTATTATCCTCTTCCACTTGGATCAGCTAACTTTGTATCATTTGCCACCTAGATTGGATAACTTAGTATCTTCTGCCACTTGGATTGGCTAACTTTGTATCATTTGCCACCTGGATTGGATAACTTAGTATCCTCTGGCACTTGGATTGGCTAAATTAGTATCATGTGCCACTTGGATCAGCTAAATTAATATCCTCTGCCACTTGGATCGGCTAACTTAGCATTATGTACTACTTGGGTTGGTTAACTTAGTATCCTGTGACACGTGGATCAGCTGACTTACCATCTTCTGCCACTTGCATAGGCTAACTTATTATCTTCCTCCACTTGGATTGGTTAACTTAGTATCATCTGCAACTTGGATCAGCTAGGTTAAAAAAAACGCCTATTTTCAGTGTTGCCTTCTCGTGTATGTGAGAAGAGCTCCTTCCGAGGGCTTTCTTCAAGAATTTTATTGAAAAACACAAATCCTCTACAACTTTGGTATCTGTGAGGGAAATGCATTTTTTGTCTCATTTTTTAGTCATTTTCACTGCCAGACGTAAGCTCATTCTTCTCTCCATCTACGAGTCACTGAGACAGATGCTATTTGGTAGAATCTATTTATTATTTTAGGAGGGCTGGGGTTTCGCGGGCCGGATTGCAATATTAACGCCAGGCAAGGTTGCGAGCCAGACGCCAGGCCTTCATGGTACATATTTGGTGCAATTAAAAGGCTATCTATAGCCTCATCTGCGCCAAACAAACTCCCTGCCTTTGGATTCGAAGAACTTAATTATTTTCGTCACTGAAGTGGACATGGATCCATTGGTCACTCATCCATGTAACCTGGTCAGTGGCAGACGCAAGCTGAGCTTTTTTGTTCTTCAGACTGATGAATGGTTTGCCCGTATATATGTGCGCGTGAAGATTGTCTTTCTCAAGCCGACGTGTCAGTCTGTTTGGAGACATTGCTGGCTAGAATCTCATTAATCTATCGAAAAACTGCTGCAGCAGTCTCAAAACGGTCCTTCTTCACAATTTTGGAAATGGTTTAGTATTTCATTTTTGAGGGCTTCCTGTTGATTTACCAGCTTTACATAACCCTAGTTTGTCATAGGTTGTCGGAAATTATGGACTACATTTTTAAAGCGCTTGGCAGTCTCTGCAATGACTACATTTAAAAGTCTATCTTGGTGGCGCAGCTCTCTGATCAGCTCCTTGACAGAGAGAGGCTTTTTAGAATTCTTTGTGTGTTACCTGCACGACATTTTCCAAGAAAATGATTTAAATGTAGACGAGATAGAACTGAAGTTAGTTGCTATACAAACAATGGCGGTTTTCTCCACAATTAACCAAAGTTCTGACCATTTTCGTCACTTTATTTTTTCTAGTATATTACTTATCTGCTGATAGACTTCGTTTTATTCATCAAAGTTTGCATAATCATCATCCATGCGTAATTTCTACCTGTAGGTCATCGTACACTAATTTTTAAAATCTTCTATTTTCTCTTTCAAAATTTATGGAAGATGCTGACATAGAAATAGAGGATTCCTATGCTTTTTTCACGTAATTTAGTTTTCAATTGGGCGAGGTTTGCAGGTTTCCTCATTGCGACTTATTCCTTCAATATTTGCCACGAATTTTAAATCGGATTCAAGTCGAGGGATTGACTGACTATGCCACGTTCGAACGTTAATATTGTTCTGCAGGAACGACGCACGTGTTGCTTTAGCCGTTTGATTTTCATCATTGTCTCGTTGCAACCTCCAATTATCCTGCATGCTACTATTTCTCCACAGTTGACGCTAAATAATTGACCAACATCTGTCAATTATATGAAGAGCACCACTCGAGTAAAATAAAAAACCGCCCCATACTATAATGCTGCCACCTCCATGCTTGAATCTGAGGATGGTATTCAGCCGATCATAGTTGATCCCATCACGACGCCAATCATGTCAAGCTCCATTCCAGTCAGACTTCAAATTTAGTCCCATCAGACCAAGGCACAGTCATCCCTAATTGATCTGGCTTGTCAATGTTTTCCTGAGCAAACATTTAATTACTGATCGAGTGCAGCTTAAATAATGATGTTGCATGGCTGTATATGGAACGATTTATGTCATTAATAACAAGAAATCATGATAATTTAATAAGTATTTTTGCATGGCGCTCTTTAACTCGGCACGGAATCAGTTTTGTATGTATGGGGGCCGCCTTCGTAGCACGACCGACACTGGACATCCTTCCATTCTGATACTTCTGGACATCTCGGTGGCATTTGACACGATTGAACACATTGTCCTTCACCGTATCTGTGAATTCCTTGTGTCTCTCGGGAACTGCCCCTAACTGCTTCCATTCGTATCTTTCATCTCCTACTCTATTTATCCATATTGGATAATTTTATATTGGGGCCGGAGGAGGTGAGTTTTGTTGTCCCAAAAGGGTCGGTTCTTAATTTGTTTCTGTTCGCATATATCTTCTTATTCTTATCCTTATGTCTTATCCATAATCTGAATCACATCCGTTCCCATTTTGACCACAACAGCTTTGAGATTGCAAACAATCCTTTCGTCACATCCAGCTTTGACTACTGCAACTCCCTTCATGCTGGATCATCCCAGGCTTCCTCTCCTCCATTTCTCTAACTGAGTCAAAACTTTGCAGACTGTTCTTCGTCGCCGAAGACGTTTCTTCCAAGCAACTCCTCAGTTTAACCTACTTCACTGCCTTCTCGCTTGAGACAGAATCTCATTTAATGCTCTTTCTCCTTAAATACCGAAGCTCTCTTCAATCCTTCCACCCCTACTAGAACCATCCCCTATTGATCCTTCCTTGTAGTCGTCTGCACTGCCCGGGTGATCGGGATTTCTCTATATTTGACCCGAGAATGTAGAATAATTTGTTTGTAGCGACACGCCCTCCTCCCTTGATGCCTTCAAGTGTACCTTGAAAAAGCACCTCTTCTCTCGTGAAGGCATTTCATTAGTTGATAGACGGGCGTGCTGTGAAGCCGTATGGCCTTGAAGAATGCCATACAAAGATCTATTTATTAATACAGATCTTGTTAATTCCTTGTTTCTCGATTTCTCTTTGAAATGCATTGTTGTTGACTGGGCAAAATGCTTTATAGAGTTATTTCATATTCATTTATTCTCTGCAATAACTCCTGAACAACCCACAGATGATTATACTAACTATAGTTACTTCTGAAACCTTCTTGTGCCGTTGGCTGATTGCAGTCGGGTGTTTGTGTTAGTCTGTTGGTTATGACTTTTGTTAGTAATGTGCTGTGATGGAAGATTAATTGGCCTAGTTCCTTAAATCTTTCTTGTCGTCTTTTATAACAAGAGGGAAAGTCCTACCAATGACCTGCGTCGTTTAGTGATAATATGATAAATGGTTATTGCATTGATGGTTTCCCATGGTTCAAATCATTTACAAGTGCCTTTGAATGGCTAAATGAGGTTTCTGCCACTATATGGCGCCACCCAGCGTCAAATCCGATGGTAGATTTGAAATCTCCAGGGTGAATAACCATATGTCCCATGGTCATATAAGTCATTTCATGGCTCTGAATGGGGACAATTGAACTTTAGTCCTCTTGAAAAAAAAGCGACGCCTAGACCTGGCGCTTCGCCGCAAGTAAAAAGGAGTAAAATTGAGGCGTTCAGCCATTGAAACTCTACTCCTCATAAGCATTTAGTAAACAGACTAGGCAGGCAGTAGGTGAGCAAGATATTCGCTCCTAGAGTCTATAAGGTCGATTGTAACACCTTCTTCATCAGGCGTTTTGCGATATTTCATCCTTTTAAAGTGAGTGCAAGATTTCGTCCTTCTTTACTCGAGGACTTCCGCTTCATTTATTGAGAAGTCGTCATTTGCCGCATGGTGGCCATTACTATCATATGTATAGTTCCTGATAGAATTTTTCATCGTTCTCAATGATCTATTCTCTATTTGTGATTTTGTTTCCCCGTTTATTCTTTAGTTTTGTCATTCGCTGTCTTTATTGGTCACATCCCCGATCCACACTCATGGGAATGTTCCTCGACCATGCTGTTACTATCTACCCAATTCACATCCTTCATCTGTACTATGCTTTTACTAAACTCTATCTATAGGTTAGTAGGGCTTTCACCAAATAGCTCTTCATCGGTATGGATAGCAATGTCTTTTGAGGTAAGTACTTACCCTTGTGACTGCACAGCAATTTTTTGACGCCTTCCTTATCCAGTTCTGTATCTCTCTTCCTTTTGCACCAAACCCTCACATATATCTTGTCTCCAAGTCTTACCATCATCTGCTCTCTTTCAGTGATCATCAACTGATGCCCGGAGATCTTAACTCGCTCCTTGTCTCCTTAAAAAAACTCCTCCCCCGCCAAAACGATTGCCTCCGTTCATTTCCCCGGATCCTACCTCGATATTTTTGCCTTCTTCCTCCCTACGTTCTCTCGCCAACAGCGTGGCGCTTGGTTCTTCAACTCTTTAGCAAAATAAAAAAAAAACAAAAACAGACAAACCCGAAAGAGGTTCCTTCGGGCTAGAATGTGGAAAGTGCCGACATTGTCAATACCGGTAAATTAGTAACGGAATTGTCATATTACCGGTTTCCACCGTTTTTTAGTTGTACTTATTTTCTTTAGCGGAATGCACTGATGGGCCTTTGTAGATACAGTTTACAGTTACACATACTCTTTTTACACATTTTTGGGGTCCCCCTCTGAGAACATTTATGTCCTTCATTTTCATTACATCCTTCACAAAAACTTGCGAAATGAACCTTTATAAGAATCACATCGAATACAAAGTACAACTTCACGATAACATGAAGTAGGATTATTTTTTTAAAATCATTTTGTACAATTATTGTATACAATAATCTTAAAATTTGTGTTTTATACCCCCAAATGCACATTACATCTTCAGCTAGTCCTTATAGTGATAATAATCCTTCTCGTCATGTGATAAGTATGATCTTAATAAAAAACAACATCTATTTGGGGGGAGAAGGGGTGACAATTGAATACGAATCTTTCAAAAAAAGGCCACAAAGGTGTTTTGCATAGTTTTGCCGACATTTTCCCGGCCTAAGACATTATACCAGACATTTAACATCACAAGAAAACCGTAAAACGTCAGATTGAAAAAATATTTTATTTATTATTTTCACTTTGTCTTTTATCGGAAGATCCTTGATGGCGCCCCTAATCACATGGCGCGCCCCAGGCAATAGCCCGAGTTGCCGGTACCTTGAGCCGGCACTGCCCACAGGTAACTGACCACCTTCGCCGTGCGGCTACTACTGGTCAGCATTCCATTCTGGAACTTCTTGATCTCTCAGTAGCATTTGATACTGACAATCCTATTGTTCTTAATCATCGCCTTTGTGAATTACTGAGTGTCTTAGGAACTGGACTTCACTTTTTTTTACCCGTATCTAAAATTTCGAACTTAGTCCATCAACGTCATGGGCGCTATATGAAGACGAAGACCTACGGTGTACATTAGGGTGTTTCATGACAGAGGGTTGAAATATAAAAGTGTAAGGAAGTTTTATCCTCATTGATTATCCTGTTCCATTGGCTCAGAAAACAAGTCTGAACAAGTTTCAGCCTGATTGGAACATATTTAAAGGGCCCGAGAATAAAATATTCTGTCAGCTTGTCATGCGCTTAGTCTGGTTGTAGGCTTTACAGCGAGAGGTTAGTGTGTGTATGTGTGTGTGTGTGTGTGTGTGTTCCATAACAGTTTTTGTATACATTACATTGATGGATAGGTAATACCTATGCATCAGTAGGTATATATATATATATATATGAAAATTAATCCACAGGAAAATGAAAAGATGAATCCAAGCACTTTCAAACTATATTTGCAAATATAGTTCAAAAGTGCTTGGATTCATCTTTTCATTTTCTTGTGGGTTAATTTTCCTATTATTGCTTTCCTCACGTGCCACTTTGTAAGTTTTTTTCATTATATATATATATATATATATATATATATATATATATATATATATATATATATATATATATATATATATATATATATATATATATATTTTTTTTTTTTGGGGGGGGGGTGTCCCAAAGTCATATAAGTGAAATTCAAACTTGGCGGTATCGATACCAGCACACTTCGCCCTTGCTCGTACATGCGTGGAAAAGATTCAGAGAAAGTTTCATCAAAATCGGTCCATATTTTCTGGTAGCACAAAATGATTGTTTCTCTAGAGAAAACATCACGAAAGAGAGAAAAAGGCAGAAAACGGAGGATAATTTATTCAAAGACGAGGGTCAGAGACAAATGATGACACAGAACATTAGCTAATAAGTCTCGGATCACGGAAGGGCCCCTTAACCACCTCTTCGGCTGTCTTAGACGTCTTTAACCACTTTGGTCTTCAGCTGCTCCTTTGCCTTTTTCGGCACCGCCCGTGCGTGGAGCGGGACTGTCCTCAGGAGGAACTGCGTCTGTTCCTCGCTCTTGCTTCGCTGACCGAGGAATCGCTTTACGAGGGCAATGCCACGTCGTTGGTCACACAGAGGGTGGCAACCCGCTTCTGGGCTAGCTGGTACAGGGGGTTGGATGGCCAGATCACCACATTTTCGTTTAGGAAGGTCTGTTCTCCCAGAAGGTCTTTGATGAGGTTCGACGATCGGACCGTTGCCCAGGTAGAAAATGAAAAATGGCTCCTAAGATTCTTTCCCTGAAGTCGTCGTGAGCTGTTCTTTAATTCCGGTCGTGTCTTCATGGCCTGAACGATGGCGATCTTCTCCCTTTCGTCCACTCTCTCGTCGAAGAGTTCCAGCCCGATCAGGTCATCCAACAAATACCACAGGTGTCGGCGCATGGCATGGTCGGCGACAGCGGCCACGCTCTGATCCCCGTAGTCCGCGATGTCTTGGATGAAGTCCCTGTCGTTTTTCGGGGCGTGGGTGGAAATTGATGCTTCCTTCTAGTACTTGATGTACACCATTGCCAGGAACAACGACATTTGCATCGTTCCCTTCTCTTCCCGACGGGTCAGTTGGAGCTGATTGGCGAAGAGCGTGATCTTGATTGCGTAAATCCCTTTCGCCATCTAGCGGGCCATGTGGTAAGCACCAAGAACTCTGAAGAACTTTGGCATGTAACCACCCAGGAATGCGAGAGAGAGCTGGATCAGCTCTTGGTAGTCTTCGCGCGGATGATATCCAGCCTCCAAGAGCTGGCGCAGGAGGTTAGTCATGGACTGCCGTCAGATGTCCTGCTCGGCCGACAAGGAGTCGGTCTCCTGAGCTTGGCCTTACTCTGATAGATAAATGGCCATCGTGTCTGTAGCTTCTTGAAGAGGGCAATGTCTGGGCCAGAAGAAGGACCGTGGCATCATTTGAAGACGTCCTGCAGCACAACCTCATAGACATGGCGCTGGCACGCCAACTAGAGCAGGGGACGGTGAAGATCCCGCTCGATCCGCGTAGACGCCCCTTGCACACTCCTTGTCCTTCTCTGGTATTCTTGAGGTCAGAGCATCCGCGTGGGCCACGTCGAAGATGTCTTCCAAGGAATCACTTTGCTACCTTAGTCTCTGTCGTGCGATGCTTCAGCTTCTTGGTTGTTTTGAAGTCGCTGAAAAGCTTCATTGACGTAAGAAGGGCCAGAGGTTGGAATGTTAGTCTTCTTCCAGACGTCGAGGATCTTGGTGGTGGCGGAGCCAGTGGCTGCCGTGACAAACTCCTTCTTATTGACATGATGGAACAAGAACACGGCCAACACCTCCTTCCGAGAGGGCATCCTGTTCCCGGGAAAGCTCTCAGAAGAGTCCACATCAAAAAGCGTATCTTGTGATCGCCGAACACGTGCCATTAAATTTCAGCTATCTGAGGAAGAAAAGAAAAAACACCATTTCTTAAAGTGGCCAATATCACTCAAAATACACAAAGTAGACAATTCGTGCTACCAGTAAATATAGCCGAAATTAAATTAAGTTTAACAGTATTTACTTTCACACGAGAGGCAACCAGGGCGTCATGTGCTAGAGTGTGTGTCACCATCTTAAATTTTTTGCGAACTCTAATATATATATATATATATATATATATATATATATATATATATATATATATATGTATATATATATATATATATATATATATATATATATATATATATATATATGGATGATTTCACGATGTTGAAATTAAATTCTGAACAGTTTGTGCTAAATATTTTTTCTAATTTTATCTCTTTTAGTGCTATGGGTTTTTTTCTGGTAATTTTTCAAATTTTTTACGGCAATATTCGACTATTATATACAGTTTATAGCCAGGAATGAAGTAAAAATAAAGTATTGTTGGGTTTCTATATATCTAGTAAGAATATTTAATGATTAGTAATAATATAAAAAAAATTGGTTAAGAAATGTTTGAAAATTCATGCCAGATGAAAGAAAACAGACTTTAGTCACGAATCACCATTGCACATTTGTTTCTTCACTAATCAATCAATTTTCCCATTACAGGTGTGCTTAACACTTGATTTTGGCAACTCGAAGCAAGAACTAAGTCTGGCTCATAGGCCAGCCAAATAAGGATATCCTAGGTAGCCGTCTGCCAACCAAGCTGAGTGTCATGAAGAAGTACTTCTTTCATCAAAAGTAGAAAGAGCGAGGACGTAGAAAGTCTGTGAATCTCTGTTTGGATGCTATAATTCACTTTTGGGAGAATGCTAGGATTCCTACTATAAGGAAACACAACGCCATTCGGAAAATAGAATCTCTCCTCGAGCGTTATGATAAGATAGTCAAAAATAAGAAACGATCAGAGGATCGCTGTCGTGTTCATGAAGAAATGTTCCTAGAAAAAAATAGAAAGGAAATCCTTGATGTTGGTCATTCCAAAGCTCTTTGTATGATGAAAAAATGAGAAAGACAAGAGTTTCTACATTAGTCAGCAGGATGACCTAGCACAGAGCAATATGGGATCAGTAGACATAAAGATGGCCAAAATAGAGAGTAGGAAAAGCAGGTTGAGAGACAAAACCGGGAGATTCATCAGTCCAAGATATTAACAGAGACTGCAATTTTAGAAGACAGTTCCTCATCCTCAGCTGAGCAGTGTGATCCTTCCTTGGATACATCTACCTTTATTTTATGTCCTAAAAAGAAGCGGTCAAAGAACTTCATAAATCAAGATGTGGCAGCAATGTTTTATAGTGTAGTCGCCCAATCCCTAGGGAAAAATTTAGATGGGATTTCCATCTCTGCTTCCACAATGTACCGTGCTCGCCAGTCGATTCGGAAGCAAGTAGCAGTGGCGTATCAAGGGAAAGAGTTCTGTCCTGGTGAACCATTAGTGTTGCATTGGGATGGGAAAATGCTACCTACAATCACAGGTAACATATCTGAGGATCGAATTGCCATTCTACTTTCCGGGAAGGGTCAAGAGAAGCTCCTTGGGATTCCAAAAGTTCCTGCTGGTACATGAGTGGAGATAGCACGTGTATGCATTGAATGCGTACGGGAACACCACCTGTCAGATAGAATCAAGGGGTTATCATTTGACACTATAGAATCGAACACTGGTATTTATGTAGGTGCCTGCACCAAGATTGGGGACACTCTTGAGAAACAACTTCTATACCTAGCATGCAGGCATCACATATATGAAATTGTTCTAGCCAAAGCCTTCCACCTCTTAAAGGTCCCCACCACTGGGCCTAAGATTAAAATCTTTAAAAGACTCCAGAATCAGTGGAATGCAATCGATAGATCCATGACAACCAGCTGCACCATTGCCGAACCTCTTCAGGGTCTCAGGGACAGAACTATTCTTATTGTGAGGAAATCTCTTGCTGTCTATTAGCAGCGGGGTGACTATAAAGAACTTCTTCAGCTGGTTCTTCTTTTTATTGAAGAAGAGAACACTGTTAATGTGCCTCTTTGGAAGCCAGGAGCATATCACAATGCACGTTGGTTGGTGAAAGCTATCTATGCATGAAAACTATACCTTTTACAAGACCAGTTCAAGATGACAAAGTGGAAACTTAAAAGAGTCACAGAAATCTGCATTTTGGTTGCCCTGGCCTATGCAAAGGCTTGGTGTCGTGAACCAAAAGCAAAGCAGGCTCCAAGTGTTCATCGGGAGTTTTTGAAAGACATGGAAACATCACAAGAAGAAGCAGTGATCATCATTGTTGCGAAGGAAGCGCAAACAGCCATGAAACGACACTCGTGGTACCTGTCAGAGGCACTGGTTGGCTTGGAATTCTTTGATAAAGAACTAAAACAAGAGGAGAAAAGAAGGATGCAAGATAACCTATCAAAACCAGCACTGAAGAAAGTAGCAAAGCGCATTGAGGGAAAAAACATCCTTGGCTCATCTAAAGGAAAAACGTTATACGATTTTGTAACCTCGAGGACGATGGATCTGTTCACCACTCTCGACATTGATGACGTCTTTACTCAAAATCCTCTTGCGTCTTGGGAAAGTGACTCAAAGTACCTCGAAGATCAAGCTAGGGCCCATGACCTGGCTGTGGTTAATGATTCAGCTGAACGGGGATAGATCTTATCAAAAAGTTCAATTCCACATTAACAACAAAGGAAGAAGACAAACAGTTCGTATTGAAATCAATCTTTAAGCACAGGAAAGTATTACCAAAGAAGCAAAAAGCAGAATTAATGAAGTAACTATATGTGACTGTGCTTTTTTTATCATTTTTGTACTTTATGTGTGTTCTATGGCCAATTATTCTTTTGTTATAGAAAATAAAGCAGCAATGATTTATATAAAAAAAACCTTTTTTTCAGGAAAACCTTAATTTCTCGGGACCCTTAATTTTTGTCGGAGGAGGGTAGATTTTAGAGAGAGGTGATATTTTTTTGTAAGATGAACTCATGCATGTATGAGGAACAAATATCTGATATGGTCTGATTTTATGAAACATCCTAGAGTACATACATCATTACTGAATGGCTCTCGTAGCACTTCCTTAAACTCAACATCGGACGTGGCTCCCTGTAAAATAACTGTTCCTTTTCCTATCCTTGCTGGCAGTTTTATAATGAGAAATCTGTTATTTCATAATTAAATTTATTAAACGTGCTTTCTTTCGTAAGTTGGAGGGTGTTTATTCTACTTTGGGTGTACGGTTTCAGCGAATTTGTTGTCTTTGTATATAATTTAACTTTCTTGTTTTAGATCAATTTTGATTAGGCTACTGAGTAATCTGCGGTCACTACATGTGATGAAAGAGCTGATCTCCGATGTGTCCTTAATTTTTTTTTCCTGACCATGATATGTAATTGATATAATTTTTGCTTCATTTGATACAATTCAAATCCGTCTTCTGTTGTGTCTCTTTTGGGAGAAGAGCTCGTAATGTTATGGCTTTCTCCTGTAAATTCTTTTAATCTGTTTCCTAGTTCATTTTCCCCACTAACACGTCAATTTTCTACCGATCAATTCCCGTGTCTTTGTACTCCAATCTCTCTATTCAAATATCTCATAGTCATATTGGACTGATGGTTTTTTAAAAGCGAGTGCATTGATTAGTGCACCATAAACGTCCTCCACTTATTAATCTAAGAAAAATGTTGTAGGTGCGTAGGCTTGGATTTCCTTTAGAGAATACCTATTTGATATTTAACACAAATACCGTCATTAAACTACAACACAAGTTTTTGTATCGATTATACCTATATCAGAGAGTATATCGCTTTATTAATTTGTATAGTTCCTTTTCCTTTCCTTCTTCCATTGGTGAGGCCAATGATGCTCATTTTGTCATTGTAAGTTCTTCTTCTAGCTCGCAGAGTTTAGTGCCATATGAGAGTGCTAAGAGTGTGTTAGAAGCAGGGAATCAGGCTAGATCTAGAATCCTACCCTTTGGAAAATTAGCTAAAAGCAAATCACCAAATCCTTTGCCAATCGCGTCAATCTTACTTGACCAGTCTGAGTGTTTGGCTGATCTCTCAGATATCTGATTACATTCGTCGCATTGTCTCTTTATGAAGGTTTGATATCCTTTTAAAGGTTTTTGCTGCTGCCTCGCATTTGAGACGGTGGTTATATATATATATATATATATATATATATATATATATATATATATATATATATATATATATATATATATATATATATATATATATATCTACTTCTTTGTTTTTTGTCGACCTCTCTCTCAATCGCCCGTATCCGTTGAGGGAAAATAATTAATTAAGGGATGAGATCGATGAGGGAAAGGGGAAGGGGAAGGGGGAGAGGGAAGGTAGACTAGAGTAAGAGATAGTACGATATAGTAGGAAATGATATGATATAGTAAGATATATTAAGAGAGATTAAGAGTAAGAGATAGTGAAAGAAGGGGAAGGGATACTAAGAGAGAGAGAGAGAGAGAGAAAGAGAGAGAGAGAAAGAATAGATATATACCGAGAGAGAGAGAGAGAAGAGAGAGAACGTTATCAGCGTCCTCTCTGGTAGCATTAGGGGGCGGTGCCACGATTCGGACGTCCGGCCCATCCTCTAACACCCCGCCCCCCCATTCCGTCCTTCCATTGAGCGGCCGCTGAGCCCCATTCACAGAGAGGCAGGGGTGTGAGTTTAAGGCGTTGGGTGGTTGTGAATTTGGGTATTGTGTGGTTGTTGGACTTGTGTGGTTGTGCGCCTTTGTGTGAGGACGAGCCCACTGTGCGTATATGCACATTTTGTCTCTTTTTCTCTGCGTGGCTTTCTCTCCCCCTCCCCCCGGGTTATCTCACTCTCTTAAATTTTAAACGAACTAAAAGCGGGCGAACAACGATGACATTTTCGCCTTTTTAAGGAAGAAGAAGAAAATTGTGTCGATAAATGACTCGAAAACCATCGAGGGCATTTCTGGTAAATTTTTATCCAAGAGGTTCGTAATAAAACGCTGAAGTTAGTCAAAGTCAAATGCGAACTGGGCACTAAGGGTAGCGAGGGCACTGAACTCTCCTCATTTACTCCATCCTACCACACCGAAAATGGTAGTCACCTGGTTAAAGGATTACAAGTGCCACAAGAGTGACTTCATTAACCCTAAAAACAAGGATGACAACGACTACGACAATAGCCATTTCAACACCCAAAATAAAGACAAAGAATACAAGGATGACAATGACTGTAGCACTACCCCATCAACCCTATATAGGAGGGGTGTGGAGCCGGAGCTAGAGCCAGAGCCACTAAAATATCACCAGCTCCGGCTCCGCCTATAAATCTGGACATAAGCAAAAATTGCAATTTTTTTAGAGGCAATTTCATATACAACTCTCAGACTATTGAAACTGTTGTGGTATTATACCAATACCTCAAATTCTCTGTCACTTAGCCCCCCCACCAGAACTGTGTAGACACTTTCATGACAATCACAATTCACAATAATCAAGAGGAAGTGAAGTACATTCGCGGAGACATAATTGTTAAATGCTGTGCAGCAAAAGCAATTCTATAAAAAAAAAACCCCTCTCTAAATGGTATTGTTAATGTGACGTCACGTCCTAAGTGAACTTTAAAATATTGAAATAACTTGCAAAATCTTTTTTGTGCGGTGGTTTGACTTTAAGAAACCATGGAGTTTGGTGAATAAATAATAGAAATAATAACTTATTAGTGACGTCACATTAACAATACCATTTAGAGGGTTTTTTTTTAGAATGCGTTTAGCGGAAAAACGTAAAAATGGCAACTGTTTGTTTATAAAACAATTTCGTAAAATAACATCAGTTCAACTAATTTTACGAAATTTTACCTTATAATATAAAATATATCGTTAAATACTTTTTCAATAATTTATTTGTGTATTTCGCGATATACTGTATATTAAGTTAAGTGGAGGATATTTGAGCAAAGTATGGTTTAAAATAGCCAAAAGCTAGATTAGAACTAACTAGAGTGTGGCGAAATTAAATTACGAGTTTCGCTTCTCTTAGAGCGAAGTTATTGCAAGAAACTAATTTTTTTTACATTAGGCTAACATTTTTATGTACTATGTAATTTTATTTGTTTGTAACAAAAGTGTATTTTTAATTATCGAATAACACATTGAAAATGAATATTTACTTCATTTCGGAAATATATAGATTTGCAATAAGAATTAATCTACAAAATCCAATCTTTTATTTTTGAAGCCCTTAATAATGAATACAGGATTAAGAGAAAAGTCTAGCGTATTTGACTCTTTTACTGTTACTGCAGATGATCAATAGTTTTTACTTCTAATGTATCAGCAACTAAAAGTCAACACTGCTAACCAGAGCTTACTAAATACTTTACCAGTCCAAATGTGAATGTAGCCATAACACCAGACCAGTTCAAAATAACATAATAGAATTAATGGTAAAAAATTCCCTATATCTTTCTGTCTTTTGTAAGCCAGCAAGGTTAGGTTTATTAGCCAGTATGGCACAAAAATTCAAAATTAGTTTCGGTAAAAGTACTAGTAGTCTTTGGTAGTTGAAAAAGCAAAGGAACAAAAATGTACTTTTGAAAATCGATTAAAAGGACGTTTTTTAATTTTTTTTTAAATCGATGGGTACCCACGTTTAAGAACACACTATTTTGCAATAAATGTTAGATTTATTGATAAAAGCAATAACATAGTCACACGTACATTGGCAGTAAGTGATACTCAGGTCCAACATATGTACAAGTGAGTACCTTTATAAGCTTGTTAATAATGTTATGCAAGAGTTTGAAATAGAAAAGATAATGTATTGTCAATTGTAACTGATAATACTGATCAAATATGATCAGTAAAATTGAAAAGTTAAATAAAGAATAAAAGAGAGAAGAAGAATGTGAAATAGAAGTAGTTCATTCTGAAGAAAAGACTCCAGAACTAGCCTGATGATACAGTATAACATGATCATTTTTATAGTACTGCAGGAGAAATTTCAATCATCTGAAGAATTCATCATATACGTTGTGCTGTACTTACGCTGCAGCTTGCCATTCGTGATGACTTAGCTAACACATAAACATACAGCCAATCTCTTAACCAAGATAAAACAAGTTGTAGTAGCTTAAAGAAAAATCAAAAAGTGAAGCAATTAAACGACGTAGTGGAAAGGAAGCAATTTTAGATCAGGCTTACAATATTGGGTAGCACATATATGGTGATAGAGCGCTTACTAGAATTGAAACCTGTTCTTATTGAAGTGGTAAACCTAGAAATTACAATACAATAACAATTCGGAACGCCGCGAAATAACTAGAAAATGTGCTTCATCAAACATATATTATTACAAAGAAAATGCAAGCTGAAAATTCGATTCCTGTTCAGTTTTGTTAAGGAATGGCAGTCTTTGATTTATTCCCTCTTTCAAACTAAGAGTACTATAACTGAAGGTATCAAGACTTTCCTGGAAACAAGAGGAAATCATTTCCTGGAAAATGATGTTCAGTTGGCTGGTGTTTATCTGGACCCAAAGAATAGATGTTTATTAACTAATGAACAACAAAGCGAAGCCAAAGAGTCTCTATATCACATAGCATTCAGAATAAGCAATTTTCAAGAATGTCCAGAAGAGGAAACTGCAAATGCGCCATCTTCAGCATCTAGTGCTAGTAGTAGCACTTCAAATAATGAGTTTGATTTTGAAAAAAATAATTAATAAACAACATGTTATGCAAGCAAAACGACATCGATTGGAAAGTAAACAGTATGCTGCACATGTTTCTCTTCTTAACTCTTCATTTAGTAATTTCAAGTTAGAAGTATGGAAGTCTTTTATTGAGGGGGAGAAATTTAACCACCAGTCAAAGTTATCGGTACAAGAAGCAGTACTAAAGTACCTTAAATTTATAAGAGATGCTGCACAAATAATTATTGCATTACCAACAAGTCAAGTTAGTGTGAAGAGTTTATTTTCACGATTAAAAATGATAAAATCAGATTCGAGAGCTGTAGTGAAAGAAGACTTAGTAGAAGTTAGCTTATTTTTAAGGACAAATTGTTATTTATAAGTTTCAATTTTGTTAAATTTTTACAACCTAAAATGTTAATTTTTTTTAAAAGGAATAAGTCTTAATTTGTCTTAAATTTTGTTCTAATTTCTTGTCAAAACTCAAAATTGTATATATATTATTATTTCCTTTCATTTGTATATTAAATAGGTATGATTAAAAAGAGTATTTTTAGCTTTTACCTCAAATCAAAATTGACCTTGGATTCATTTATTTATTATTGAGTATTATCAATTATCACTTCGATTACATTTGGATTTTGAAACTTTAATGGGGTCGGAGCCGGAGCTGGAGCCGGAGCCGGAGCCATAACTTTTTCTTCCGGCTCTACACCCATGCTACGAGGGGAGGTCAATAAGTTTTGAGAATCGGTAGGGCAAAACAGAGGAAGGGGGATGGCTGTTTGTGGGGGTGTTAGGACAAGTTAAGACAAGTCAAGACCTGCAGCCTCACGCTCCTGCCTCGTCTATTTAAGAAGCAGTAGCTGTTCGCTGATCGTCAGTCACAAATTTTTCAACAATGGAGAAGGTTGAGCACCGCGCAGTGATCAGATTATTGACCAATGAAGGCAAGAATGCAAAAGAGATCCATGAACGCATGGTTGCAGTGTACACCGACACCGCCCCTTCCTATGCAACCATTGCTGGCTGAAATAGGGAGTTCCACCATGGTCGTGAGTCCCTTGAAGATGACCCCCGTCCAGGACACCCGTCAGACGTGAACAACGAGGACAATGTGGATCGTGTGGAGAGGATTATCCTCGAAAATCAACGGGTGAAGGTCGAAGAAATCGAGCGACAACTTGGAATATCACATGGAAGTGTTAACATCATCCACGACAATTTGGCCATGACCTAGGTCTCTGCCCGTTGGGTCCCTAGAAACCTCACGCCCCATGATCGACTTCAACGTCGTCAAAGTCCACAAGGCCAGAGTTGCCCCAGCTGCCCTGCGCGAGTGCGGATTCGAGGAGCTCAACCACTTCCCCTACAGTCCAGATCTGGCCCCTAGCGACTACTTTTTATTCCGCCAGCTCAAGGCTGCACTGCGTGGACGCCGGTTTGGGGACGATGAAGATGTCCAGCTCGCCGTCCAGGAGTGGATTAAATAGCAGTCGGGAGATTTCTGGTTGTCGGGAATTCGAAGCCTCAGGGACAAGGGGCGCAAGTGCATTGAAGTCGAGGGTAGTTATATTGAAAAATAATAAAACACTTTTCCTCATATCTCGTTTCCTTATATCTGAATTGCAAAACTTATTGACCGCCCCTCGTATATAGAAGGATGACAAGGACTATACTATCACCCCATCAGCTTTATATAGAAGGATGCAAGGAGTATAGCATTACCTACATCAAACCCATATAAAAGGATGACAAGGACACAACAGTAGCCCTTTGAACACCCAAAATAAAGACAATGAATACAAAGATAAGAATGGGTATAGCATTACCCACATCAACCTTATATGGAAGGATCACAAGTACTGCAGGGACATCATCATCCCCTCTCAGCCCTAAATACCGAGAACATCAAAAGTGATAAAATCATGTATGGTAATAATCCTCTCTGATAAATACATGGGTGGTAATAATCTATAGTAATATTCATTTATCACTGTCTAATTTACTAATCATGTATCGCAATTATGCATTAAATATGGGTAGAATATGGTGGTAAAAAAATCATAAAATGGCAACAAATCATAAATGGCAATAAATATAAATGGCAATAATAATATATGGAGAGGCTCATTGATAACCAGTACAACTCCCTCCCTGTCTTGACCACACAAGGAGGCGTTACAGCTAGCCTAGAAATGATTGTGTTCCCTTTTGACCTCAAACTTGCAGGCGGATCTTCAGCTATACATCTTCTATACATTTTCACTTCTTCCATGTTACTCACTTTATTCTTTATAGATCTCTCTTTTGTCACTTTCTGTTGCCCACAAAGATGGCAACGATAGCAGCCCTGATGTCCCATTGTCTTAGGAAACACATTAGACACTCTTGGATATTGGTACTTGGATGGTTTTGAGGTACATCCAAGTATGGAAGTACTAATCTTAATTCTCCAGTTGGATGGGGCAGTCATTGGCGCTGATCCTCCAAGAGGTTCTACTCGTGTCATTAAGTTGAACTAGGAATTGGGCTATTTACTTGAATGGTTGCCTGATCGGGTTGCAAGTGGAGGTGTAAATATCTTTGCTTTGGATCGTCAGCCACCAAAAATCTCCCTTTGGTTAATAAATGGTACAACACGCCATGGTTACTAAGATAAAATTTGAGCCACATTGGGTTACTAGATTAATCTATCGGACTGGGTATAATTTCTCTTGTGAATGGTACTGCCTCTGTGTAAGGTAAATACCATGTCATTAGTATGCGCATCGTATGTGACCAGTTTTAATTTTTAGGGTTCTTTCTCATTTCCATTTTCGTTGAGGACAATGAAGTTCCATTTTCCATTTTATTTTCTAAATTATTTTTAATGGAGTGTCATTTGAGTATCCGAATATTGTAAATAACCAAGGTCGTCAAATTATGGCAGCCTCTTCCGTAAGCCCATAAGTACTTAAAACCAACTGGTCCCGAGCATACTTATCCGTTGTAGTAGGCAAGTACTGGTTCACCTCCGAGGAATGGAGTGTCTTGTAGTGTAACATCGTGGATAAAATGGGCCAAATAAGTGGCAAAGTTGACTTATTTAGACCGATTAGTGATCCGGGCACCAGATCAGAGTGGAGATTAGTAGTGGAGACGCGAGGATCTCCAATAGAGGAATAGCGATCCTGTTTCAACTTGGACCTCATAAAACAAGAGAATAGCGGCAGCGGAATTTAGCAAAACGTAAAAAAGATATATAAAATCATTGAAAGAGAAGAGAGAAAAAGAAATAAAGGGAGGGAGAGAAGAAGAAACTGGAGGTTATTCCCCTAAGAATCGAAATGGCGACAACGGGTTCACAGGAACCGGAAAATCTCTCAATTGAACAACAATCGCCCTTCATTGGTTCCCATATTCCCTCTTCCGTCCCATCCCCCTCTCTCTCTCTCCTCTCTTTATCTCTCCCCCCCTTCCTCTTTCTCCTCATGCCAAAGGGTACCCATGTAGATAAGTGTGTACCGTAGCCGTAATCGAGCTGCCTTTGAGCGGATCCTAGGGTCTTTGCTGGTCCTTGTTTCTGTAGTTCTGTTGTTCGCTCTCTCTCTCTCTCTCTCTCTTTCTCTCTCTCTCTCTCTTCTCCTTATATAGTTATTTAGTTTACTTAATAAACACACTTACCAGGTCCCTTGTCTCCAGTACTCTTTTATCGCAACAGGATGTGCCCTGTACCACGATGGGAAAGGGAACTTCCCTCAACGGAAATGACCATTTCAGGGTAATGCCATGCCAACAAAGCCTACCAGCACTTACCAAGAATTAATAGGTTCCTAATATGCCCCTCCCCTCAAAATAAAACAAATTTATCTATGCCCCTCGCTATCTTATTCAATCGTGAGTTCACTATTTTTATTTGTTTCTTTAAATCGTAAACCAACGAAGGCATCTCTACCAAAAGGTTTAAAAAGAGTTTATTAAAGGAGATGGTATAGTTAAGTGAAGTGAATATGTGTGGTAGGTGCATAGCTCGAGGATTAACAGAGGGTACAATGGGCCACGAGAAACTCGCTTCTCCCGATCCTCACCCTCTTTCAAAACAAATGCAGGTTGTGCCCTTGCGGGCAGGCGCGGATATCCAGGGGGGGGGGGGTGAATCCCCCCCCCCCCCACACAAAAATTTCATACTCAATTATGTTTATATTTCTTTTTCAAGCCCACCCAAAATTCTATTTATTTTTTAGGCTCTATACATACTTTCCACATATTTTGACTTACACCCAACTGCACCACTTTCTTTCCGACCTTCTTCGCAAACATTTTATGCTATAAATGCCCTCGTTAGTTTTCTCGTCCTAGGTTGAGGTAAATCTTTCGGGTGTGTCCAGTGTAGAATGCTACACTCAACACTTGAAGGACAGGTACACCCTCCAAGCCTCAGTGCTTACCCCAACCCTAAACTAGTTTGAGACTACCTGAGGTATTTTTTCAGGCTAGTCGCCGACCTGCTTCTATCTATACATCTCTGATCTGGACCTGAGCGGCGGAAGGGGTAGGACAGATACTAGGGTTTCATCCCTAGTTTCCTAGGCCAATGGCCGCTACTTTGCTTTTCGCAGGAGGGTAGGAGATCACTTCACCACGCCTGGTTTTCCTCGATGTCTTTATCCTCTTTCGCGTTGATGTAGGAAAATAGAAAATTTAGATTAGCCACTTTCTTGGACAGTACAGGTCACCTGTCTTCTGCACAGTGCCGCTTCCGTTTGTTGCAAACCACGTCATCGGCTCATGCTGAAGAGTGTTATCCGCGATAATTTCCGAAGGCAGGCAGCATTTGGCTAGGGTGTTGTTCGATTAGAAGAAGGCCTGTGATAGACTGGCAATACTGTATCATTGAGACCGATC
The DNA here is from genome assembly GCA_963969495.1 of Ceratothoa steindachneri. Taxonomy (NCBI): domain Eukaryota; kingdom Metazoa; phylum Arthropoda; class Malacostraca; order Isopoda; family Cymothoidae; genus Ceratothoa; species Ceratothoa steindachneri. The sequence continues at coordinate 150,644,922 of OZ018320.1, forward strand.
ATTGTGGTCGAAGGGACGACGAGGTAGGCGACCGTGAACATCAACAGTATCACCTAGGAGATGTCGGTAGATGTTCTTGCCACGCTCTAATGTAAACAACTTTTCGATCTCATTGGCTCTAACAAGCTCCGAACTGCGTTTCTCGTTATGCCTTTAATGCATAGGTCTCGTTTTTCTTTCGCCAAGACCAAGTTAGTGTACATTTGCCACCTTTATGAGCCTCATCCAGACCAAGACCTAGTCTTAAATGGGGCTCGCCTGGACATGTCGGAATCATACCGATTCCTTGGTTTTGTATTTGAACGCCGTCTCACCAGGGAGGCACATATCAGCAGCGTTAGATGTGTATATTTATCACTTTGTGGCCTTCAGCACATAAGGAGCTGATAGGAATGCACTTGTGCTCTTCTACTGTTCAATTCTTTGCTCAAAGCTCGACTACCAATATGAGATTTACTTTGCACCCGAACGCCTATCGCGGAAGGTGTATTCGTTCCACTATACCGGTCTCCGCTCGTTGACTGGTGCCTTTCGCATGCTCCTAGATTAACCGTTCACAGTTCATTTTGTGCTTGTGCTCGAGGGTTTAACGTATTTCCCAGTCGTTAACTTCTTTTGTTTCGTCCCAGCCTAATCTCGATGGTATCTATATCAATGATAAACGAAAATCATACGTTAAGCCTTTTGCGTTTACTGCTATACAGCTCTTTCGTGAGTTTGGTGTAACTCACGGTCAGTTGCGCTGATATTTCGGCCCAATACGCCACCCTGGATTCAACGGCCATCTAGCAAAGTATTGGAGATCATTAGCAATGGGTGACCGTCCACTTAGGAGAAGGTAACTTCCGAATACAAACCAGGGGTAGATCGTGCTTCTTAACCTTGTAAGATCACTCGTATACAAGAAAAAAAAGTTCGAATAATAAATTCCTAGTGTAGATCTTTTATCATGCCATGACTCTGTATCATGATCTTCAATGAACTACTTTTCTATGCTCCCATGTTTGAGGGTACACTCGAGTAATTTTTCCTTTAGCTTCACATCAGTTGTGGGTAAATTTTTAGAGCCATTTGTTAGAGAGAGAATTGTGGATCAATTGGATAAACATAATTTGATTAAAGATAGCCAACATGGATTCAAAAGTGGTCGCTCGTGTTTAACGAATTTGTTAGAATTTTTTGGTTATAAGAGAAAAATGTGATCGTCATAAAACGTAGACATTATTTATCTTGATTTAAAAGGGCGCTTGATTTGGTTTTCCATAGGGGACTTTTGAAAAGCTTAGAGCGCACTGGATAAGAGGTAGTATATTGCGTTGGATCGTAAACTAGCTTATAAACAGTAGGCAGAGTTGTGTTAAATGGAGAATCGTGTGATTAGGCAAATATCACTAGTGGCGTGCCTCAGGGGTCAGTTTGAGCCCTGTATAATTTGTTATATTTGTAGATAGCTAGGATTCAAGAGGATTAAGCAAGATTGCCAAGTTCGCGGTCTATAATAAACGATGTCATATAGTGGAACACGACTCAGATTGAGAGGAAATACAGCACGAACTAAATGAGATATTTGATTGGTCAGTTACACGGTAGGTGAATTTTAATCTCAATAACTGCAAGGTTAGGCAAACCGGATCTTGAAATGAAAACTTTAATTATACTTTAGGTAGTCATCGATTAGAATAAGTGTCAGAAGAACGTGATGTCGGTGTATTAATTTAGAACAGTTTGAATCTTTTTAAACTGTCCAAATAGATAAAAAAGTAAGTAGAACTCTCTGTTCTGTGGCGAGAAATTTAGAATATAAGAGTAGATAAAGAGTACTCTCATTAATCAATTCGCTCGTATGTCTGTTAAAGACATCGACGCAGTGGAGAAAGTACAACGAAAGGAAACAAAGCTCACTTCAGAGCTGAGAAACACACCTTATGAAGACAGCCTTAAAGAAGTGAAATTCCTGTCGCTTGAAGATAGACACCTTCGTGGCCACTTAATAGGAGTCTTCAAAGTTATGAATGGTTTCGATTATAAACTCTGAACGCACTGGAAACAGTACGTGAACAAACAGCCATAAATTGAAATTAATTCGTTATCAAACCCATATCTTAGGGAAACATATTTACTTACAAATTCGTCTTAATTTGGAATTTTCTGCCATTAAATGTAGTTCAAAACACATCGATAAACATATTGAATAATAAATAGGATAAACACCTAGCTACTTACTAAAACACACGAAATAAAACTATTTAACTTTTTTTTTTTACTCTAAAGGTCCTCACAGAACCTCCCCATCCTAGCTTCCCCAATCTTTCACGACTCGCCATCGAGCGGATCATAGGATCTTTTCTGGTTTTGATTCCATTATTCTATAATGCTTATTTTTTAATAATTTTTAAAAGATGTGTTTGGTATGTCTAGTAGAAGGACCATGGATCTCTGTTCGGTTTCCAAGATGATACCTTTGTCTCTTCTTATTTCCTTCACTCTCTTTAACCCATCATTATTGTCTGCCTCTAGTTATTTCGCAATTACTGGATGGTACTAGCCTTGCATGACGTGGTCGGTTCTACCAGGTTGACCAGTAATTTCGACTTTCTCTTTGATCACAGGGATTTATGTAATTCCTTATGTGTAAATATTGTTGTTTCTGTTCTTTTTACTTGTTGGTTGGCTTAAGTTTGGGTAAGTTTGATGTATATCACACATTTACTTTTAGTTCTGTCAAGAGAACAAGAATTGAATCCTGGACCGCTCACAGTCTAAATAAACTACCGCAATACCACTTACCCTATGAGTTGCATGTGGACATAAAGGTTCCGGTTATTGCCTCTATACAGTTCTACCTTTTGATTTGTTCTCATACATTAGTCTTTGACAGGAGGTACATTTCGAAAGTGCTAATTCCAAGATGCAAGAAACCTAAAACATTTGTAGCATAATGCTTTTTTCAGGGTTTGTGGAATGGCTGTTTATGTTATAGAGGGAAGCTCCGCATTTCACAATAGCTTGACATAGTGTGGTTATCATGTTTTTTAGGCCATCAAGTTATGTGGTAAGGTCCATAATTTCATTTATTCTCGATATACCGTAACTCAGACTTCGATGATACTATTTTCGACTATCTTCTAGCTACGGTGGCACCCATGCAGGAATCTGATAGAAGGGCATTATTTATATTTATTGGATAATTTAACGCACAGCATAAAGTTTGGTTGAACTCTGTCTCCCCCACCTATTGTTAGGGTTGCGAGCAATTGATTACTCAAGCCACAAATAGGCTTGGTAATTGCTAGGACCAGCTCTTTACGGAATATTCTGGCAGCTAATAAACCAATTTTCGCCTAAAGTTTCCTTCGCTTGTAAAGTTTATTTGAAATCCACAGTTCACTGGGATGATTATTTACATAATGCTATTTTGAATTTACATAGACTTGAGTTCTATGTATAGACATAATGATATAGCTTCTTGTTTGAATGATCATTTAGTTAATTTAATTCAGACCATGATGCACTCAAGAATACTGAATTTCGAGAGTAAAGAAACATTTTGTTCAATGATGAGTGTAGAGATGCTTATATAGAGAAGAAGTCAACATATCGTTTCTGATTAAATAAAAAGTCTGATAAAGTCTTATATTTATTGGGAAATTCTTACTAGTTAAAGAGCAGAGGCTCACTGTATTTGTGATGCAGCAAAGGAATGATATAATAACTGCATAAAAGTAATCATTTCTTCTACTTACCAGCCTCATAAGTGGTGGGCTACTTTAAGCTCTACTCTTTTAGGTGTTGATTCGAGTATACCACCTCTACTCAAACCCAACCACTCCGTTACACATTGTTCAAAAGAAAAGGCTGACCTTTCAGCTCAAATATTTGACAGAAAAAGGTAATGAAAGCATTAATTTACCAATATGGTTTCCTGAGGTAAAGTTCCTTGGCATTTAGGTCTGGTGTGGCCAAGTAATTTCTCCTTATCCAGGATAACGATGGTGATATGGATACCATTGTGGTATTTTCAATGTTGTTAACGTAGGACACATATGCACTAGGCCCGAAAATATCTGCCTCATTATCTAAATTAGACTAGTTAAGGATGGTTGTTTTGCATCATTTTCGAGGTTAGGTAACATAGCCTCAGAACCTAAAAGAATGAGGGCATCATCAGAGCTTACTAATTATGACCTAATCTCTCTTACTCCAATTTTGTCAAAAATATTTGAGAAGCTGATGTTGAAACGTTTTTAGTAAATTTGTTGAATGTAAGGATTTGCTTCATCACTTAGAAATAGGGTTCTCGAAACGTCGTGGTATTTATGATGCTCTTTTGACCATCTTTCAGATGTTCATGAAGCAATTGATTTTGGTCGTGATGTTCGTATGTTTATTCTTGATTTTATTGCATCATTTTGTAAGGTAAATCATCCAGCCTGCATTAATAACCTACCATAACTGGTAGGTTATGGAGTATGAAGATAAATTTCCTCTCCCAAATTCCAATCATAAGAATATTTATTGAATAGTTTTGTTAGTAGAACAACGTCCCCTCTCGCTTTAATTCTTTAAAGGGGTGAAGATGAACAGCCTGAGAAGTAGGAGACTTGGCAAGCTTCATTGTATCTATAAGCGGCCTCAGATCAACTAATTCCTCCAAGTAAACTCGTCGTTTCGCGGAAACTTTTAACATCTTGCATGACTGGATTGCAAACTTGTTCTAAGTTTGTTAGTTTTTTTTTATTATTTTTTTCTTTAAAGGAGGTTTGTTGGCGACTGCCTCCATGGAAATTGTCGCCATAAAGGCAATACTCAGCCTAGTAATTAGGCTATATTACCCCCCCCCCAAAAAAAAACAACAACAACAACAACAACAAACAACAACAACAACAACAACCAAAACCAGCAAAATCCCACAAAAACACCACTATTACCCAAAGAAAACAAAAAAAAAGTAACAAACAGAAAGCCGAGGAAAACATACTCCAACGTCGGGGGAAGATCCACCTCCCTCTGGCACCTGACAATATACCCATCTTTGCCAAAATAAAATGGTTGATGCCAATCGCCTCAATTCGCGAGAGCACGAACTCGCCCCAATTACTTGGTTCTTCAAAGATCTGCCCTACTTCATTTTGGAAAAGCCCAAGTTTCTCTTGAGGGTGGTTCTTTAAGGGTTAATTTTGCTGAGCTTAGAAATATCTTTTTCGAGTTGCTGTTTAGCATTTTTCATATTATTCCCTTGACGACTTCTTTTAATTAATGGCTCATTTCCAAATCCTTTTACCATTCTGAGAGCAACTTCACAACCAATATTATATTATATATCAAATGACTTCAAAGGCTTGAAAGCTGCGACGGGGGAATAAAATAAATAAAAATAATAAAATAGAAATCAGCCAAAGGAAGAATTCGACCGTCCAGGACAATCAAATTCCTTTAGTTAATTTATATTATTAAGTTGGCCCAAAAGTCCTGACTCATTTAGGAAGGAGAAGTTTGTTTACAGTTTTTTTTTTCAAAGCCACCTGACTTGTATCTGGGACAGATTCGGATGTTGGCTAATCGCTGGAAGAAGATCGTAGAGAATGATGTACTTTATTTTGAAAAATAAATGTTGGTGTTACTCCATAAAATTTGGTTGTTTTCTTTTCGCTTCCTAAGTAAGTCAAGACTTTCTGGTCAATCTAATAATAAAAATCAACCAAAGGAACAATTTGACCGTCCTGGATGGTCACCACAAATTTCGAAGGAGACGAAAAAACATACAAACCAGGTGGCGAAGAATGCTAGAGATGCTATCGAAAACAGGGCAAACCTAGATCATGCCATTTGGCAAGTTATTTATTATCGGTATGATTGGAATAAACATTCCAATCGTACCGATAATAAATAACTTGCTTAAATTACTTATCGGTATGATTGGAATGTTTATTATCTGCTCCATACTGACAAACACCACTGCTAAACAGTAAAGGACCACATTACTTCAAATTTCCTCAAAGATTAACAAATCCAATGAAAGAAATATTGCATTCTTAAGAGGACAAGTGAAATAATACCAAGTCAACCACTACCTTTCCTGGTAGTAAAGCGATCAGTGAGAGGGAAATATGAGAACTAAGACCTACTCTCTCCTACCAAATGCTTGAGACCATACTACACACGAATACCCCCCCCCCCCGACTGAGTCATAAACAGCCTAAAAGTAAAAGAAACAAAACAAAGAGGACTAAAACAAAAATGATACTGCAATCTTTATATGTTCTTGTATTCGAACCTTGTTCATCCCTTGTAAAAACAACCCCCCCTTAACCCTCGACCTAACAGGTGGGGTGCGTGAGGCCCGTCTGGTCATTGTGTTCTTTTCGCGCGCATTCAATTCTTGCACGTGTTCACCACCACCTGTTGAACACCTGATCACCCAACCCACTACCAGGCCTCTTTCAATACACTCCAGGTGATGGAGAGGCTCCCAGTATGGCAACATAAAAGGTAAAGGACGTACAAATGAAGATGTAATTGAATAAAAGCTACCACACAAAGGATCTAGGCACCTGCAAATACCATAAATACCAATATATTGAAATAGGACTCCCCACTTGATTGGTTGTATCCTGAAAAAGCGTTCGTACTTGATCTTCTGTATAAACTCTCAGATACAACACTTCTCCAGCTTTTAGGGAGAAAAAAACCTTTTTATCTCCCTACATCAGTTTCAAACCTATTAAGTACCTCTCACTATTCATACCTTCCGTCATCGACTAAAAACAAATGCTAGTAACTCAATTTGAGGGAGCTAGAAAGATTTCTAACATGTAAAGTATATTTGAAGGGATAAAATGACGAGTTAAAACCCCTCAATAAAATCATGTTCGTATCAGCAAATCTATGTACTTTAATATGCGAACTCTTTCCGAAGAGTAGAAACACCATTTTCTAGTCTATTTTTAACCTCTCGTTGTTCCTGCCTTCTGCTCTTGCTTACAAAATGCCTGTGCCCCAGTTAGAGGGTGCTAGAAGAATGTCTAATGTGCGGGGGAAAATTTAATACTTAAGGAATACTAGAATACCACAAGCATATGTTTTCTTATTTGCGAGTCTATTGACACTAACATACGAACAGTCGTTCAAACTAGCACGAGCACTAATTTCTAGTCTTTTTTTTTTACTCTTCGTTGTATTTACCTTCTGTCCTCACTTACGAACAAAATTTTGTGGCCCAGTTAGAGGGTGCCGAAGGTATTTCTAACAATTGATGTAAATGATGAACAGCAGCATGATAAGCACAGCAGCATGATAAGCACAACGATATGATAAGAACAGCAGAGGGATAAGCACAGTAGCATGGTAAGAACACCAACATGATAAAAACAGCAACATGATAAGAACAGCATCCTGATAAGAACAACAGCATGATAAGCACAGCAGCATGATAAGAACAGCAACAGGATAAGCACAGCAGCATGATAACCATAGCAGCATGATAAAAATACGCATGAGGTTAACAACCCTTCAAGGGTACTTGCCTTCATTTCCAACGAAAATGATTCTGGAGATTTGTGCGTACTTCAAGTCTCGCGCGCCTCAAGTAGTCTCCTCTTTGGGCTGCGTTGGCCATGGGAATTTCATGCCTTTTCACTTAGCCCAACTGCAGCATTTTCTCTATGAGCCTCCTTAAAAGACTCGGGAGGAGAGGCCCATGTCGTTACACGATAAAAATAGTAACAACAACTAGATGAAGGAGGAGGTGAAGAAGAAGAAGATAAGAAAGGAGGAAGAGGAGAAGAAAAGGAATAACCAGAGAAGGAAGACTATCAAAAACCTTAGGATCCACTAAAGGCCATCCCGGCAAAGAGTGAAGAAAAGCTCTAGCAAGCGAACTACATCCGAAAACTGACCAGATTAGTCCATGTACAATTAAAAAGCGCCCGAGTTACATCTTATTCGCTTTAATATAGGCCGTTATTTGCCGATACACACTTATCTACATGTGTATCAATTGTGCAATCATGCTTCTTTTTTATCTTTTTCCCTTTTTATTTGTTGCTAAATCTTGGACCGCGGAGGCACATTTACATATGCACGTGTACAACTGATTCACGAAGGACTCTAATGGACTTGAAGCCAATTTGAGTCCCTCTAAAACACATTCGCTACGAGGAAAAGGTCCTTTATTTTCCCGCAGTTCCTCTTATGTTAAGAAGGAGGGGGGGAGGGGGAGTGAAGTCCAATTGGTAGAAAGTTACCAAAAATTAGACTTCTTTCAGCGCACGAGTTTTCTTAGACACTTTCGTCCACGAAGAGGTATTGATGATGGAAAGGTAAAAGAGGAGAAGAAGAGGATGAAGAATAAAAGTAAAAGGAAGCTGATTGATGGGGAGAAGGTGAAAAAGAAGAAAAAGAAGAGTAATGTTGAATTATATTGTGCTAATTAACTTCGCATAATATCATTGACCTATGTTACTACGAAAAGTGTCTGGACGAAATTGTGGAAGAAAACAAGTGTGGAAGGAGAATTCTAATTTATTATAAACATTTTATCCAATAGATAGATATGTAGCCAATGCAGAATTGACGTATCTACCCCTAAAATGAAACGCAGATACTATACGACATCGATTTCCTAACATCAATATTCACATGAATGCTACTGGCGCCAGTTAGATGCAAATTCATATGTGTAGTGGACGGCTTGCCACACTCTCAAACATACACTTATACAGGTGCATACGTCAATACATCCACGCACAAATATACAACCATTTTTCTCAATAAATGGATGAATAAGGGCCTTGCATTAGTATAGTTTTATCTCTTTATCTTCCAGATTTGTTGAAACCAGATGGTGCGGGAGCGTGAATGCCGGTCTGGGTGAAAGCAGCTGGGATGAAAATGGCGCGTGGCAGAAAAGGGGTAGTTGAAGAAAAGCTGTTTTTTTTAATAAGGTCGTTCACTGAATAAACAGAAGAAAATAAATATCGATTTAAAAAATACTGTAAAATTTATATATATATATATATATATATATATATATATATATATATATATATATATATATATATATATATATATATATATATATATATATATATATATATATGTATATATATATATATATATATATATATATATATATATATATATATATATATATATATATATATATATATATATATACATATATATATATATATATATATATATATATATATATATATATATATATATATATATATATATATATATATATATATATATATATATATATATATATGTATATATATATATATATATATATATATATATATATATATATATATATATATATATATATATGTATATATATATATATATATATATATATATATATATATATATATATATATATATATATATATATGTATATGATATCTCTCAAAGTAGCGCGAGAGAATAATGAAGATGAATGCAATAAACCACATTTAAAGAGAAAACAGAATAAATTTTTTTTACAGTAATATTTATTACCCTTTATCGAAAAAATCCGTGAGGGGAAGCGATTCGAACCATGGACACTGAGGCAGCGAGCACCGCTTTGATCACAGTTACTAACCGCATACTTTTAGCTGTGATCAAAGCGGTGCTCGCTGCCTCAGTGTCCATGGTTCGAATCACTTCCCTGCACGGATTTTTTCGAAAAAAGGTAATAAATATTATTGTAAGAAAAAAAATTATTCCGTTTTCTCTTTCAATGTGGTTTATTGCATCCATATATATATATATATATATATATATATATATATATATATATATATATATATATATATATATATATATATATATATATATATATATCTCCAGTGCAAAAAATTAATAATAAATCAAAATATTTAAATGTGATTTACTTACAAACATGACTAGTTTCGGCTTACAAAATTATCAACTGTACAATGAAATTGCAAGGAATGTGACTCCAGTGTATAAAGGCGAAAAAAGACTAAACAAAATGAAAGAGAAATATATGCGTGGTTCCGGGGACAATTTTTTAATCCCCGCGAACGACCGATTCGGGCAATTCATAAATGAATTTGCCAACATTATTCGAGATATATTTGTTGAATTCATATTGTCCTTCAGATATATTAAAATTATCGACATATTAGTTAAAAGTTAGTGTAAAGGTGTATATTTGTATGTAGGAGACAAAACGGGGGTGTGGTAGATAGACGGAACATCCACATACGTCATCGTACACATAGGTAATTTACAACATTTTTTTTTTACACTTCTTCCCAAACTGCACATATAACACATCACTCTTCCGTCCCTGGAGTCCGCCGAAGGTGATTTACATTCCACACTCCCTTTATTTGGAAAGGGTGGTCCTCCCTTTAGCCCCGAAGGCTTTACTAATCGTTAGGTCGTGGCAAAACACTATTGCCTATCTTTCTGCGCATCTATCTTCAAATGAGGAAAAAGCTCCTGGTGCCATTGGGCTTGAAAGTGATTGTCATTCTAATCTTTATGTTGGATTCCGTATCCTCTAAGGGGACCTGAACAAATGAAAAGGAAGGGTGATATGAATGTCAATAAATAAGAATAAATATATAAAATGAATAAATAATGTGGTGTTGAAATGAAGAGAAGTCATGATACTAAAGGTAATGATGATGATGATGATGATGATAATGATGAGAAGATCAAAGAAGAGGAATGTGCAAATTGTACATGTCTACATGTGGATATGCGATGCTCTGCAACCAAGAGTATGAAGTGTAGCATTTAAGTGGGAAGGATGGATTTGCAAGATGTCAGAAAGATAAATATTGTAATGTGAAACAGAATAATTACTGTCAGCAATAATTAAAAAAGGCGAAAACTAACGAAGGAATCTCCACCAGAAAGTTTTTGAAAACGGTTCGTTAAAAGTGGTAAAGTTAGTGGAAGGGAAAATGTGCGGAATGACATTAGAGACAACTTGGAGTGTTGTGGTCAAGGATGGTATGCAACTCTCAATTAACTCCACATCATACCAGAGCCAAAAGAATAATAATAATAATAATTTTCTGTTGAACGTCCATTTTTTTTCTTATTAAGCTTCAAGTGTTTTATAGGAAACGAAGAATTAATATTAGCAAACGTCGCACAATTATGCCATCGACAGAGAATTTGATTTTATTTATAACTTACCACAAGCGAGTGTGTGTGTGTGTATATATATATATATATATATATATATATATATATATATATATATATATATATATATATATATATATATATATATATATATATATATATGCCTAATTAGGTAAAAGGCCATGTTGTATGCAGGTAGTATTGAAGTCCACAGCTGTGGCAGCGTTATTAATTTTAACTTGTATTTTCTTAATATTTCTTACAAGTTTTGAACGGGGTCGTCGAGCGAGAAAAAACATCCGCGAATCATATTCTTTATTCCTAGACGTCTTTCGACCGTGTATGTATATATATATATATATATATATATATATATATATATATATATATATATATATATATATATATATATATATATTCTCGGTAAGAATTGCCTTCATTGTGCCGTTCTTTGCTCTCTTTGATCCTTGTGTTCTTCCAATGTCCCTTTTTCTTGCCTTACAAGCGTGAGGTGGTACACGTAGAATGAACGAATTGGTTCTTGGTTGGTCTTGTCATTAAACTTCGTGGTCATCTGCCATTTGTGAAGTACCTAACATATGAATCCGTACAGGACTTTCCGGTGAATAAAAATTGATGCTTTACAGTGTCGTTGGTGAAACAAATTTCCTTCTAAATTCAGGCCTAATTTGAATGAAGGTGGGTAACGCTGTCTCCTGGAATTCGTGGAACATATAATATGTGAACCCGCGCGTGGTATCTCCGGAGCATAAGGATTGGTATCTCACTGAATTATTATAAAGAAATTAAAAAATAACGAATTCCCACAATATATTATCGAAAACACTATTATTAAAATTAGGTAGGGCAATTCAATAAAGACATAAATAAAGGAGCTCAAGAAAACAAATAATTTTTATTTTGAATCGAAAAGCGCAAAAAGAAGAATCCCTAAAAAATAATAAAAGAACAAATAAAAGAACATGTACAAGTTAAAAACGATAATTCACAAAATAAGATATTTGTAAAAAAAATTAAAATTCGCAAATTCACAAGAAGAAAAAGGAGCGAAAATGACAGTCACGTCGTATACAACTTAAAATGTAATGAGAAAGATTGTACATCTTCGTGTATTGGTTATACCAAGAACACCCTCAAAACTCAAGACTATCAACCACTTTAAACCTCGCAAAAGTTTAAGACTATCTTGAAAGTATCCATAAAACGAAACCAATAAATGAAATATTTTACAGTAATTTATAGATCCCAAAACGAACAAAACTTGAAACTCGCAGAAGAAATTCTGATAAAGCAAAATAAACCAGACTTGAACATAAAAAATAAAGAATTTATGCACAAACTATACATCAAATAATTTTAAAATTACCGCCTTTTCTAGATATTTTAGACCTCATCTTCCCTCTCACTATTCCTTTTCTATCCTGTCTATATAAAATGATTGGGTACCTATTAATTTCAGTGTCTTTGAAGATGTCAAATGGCCTTTGACGAAACGTCAGAATAAAATGCTTTACAAATTAAAAAGGATAATAAAATCAAAGTTGTTATCATTTCTTTAAAATAACAATAATAATACCTCCTAGATATTTAAAACCTCGCGCACTAGTTCAAGGGCAACACCACTGACTTTAATATCCAACTCCATTGCCGCCTCAAATACCATTACCATACTCTTTTCCGCCTTTACTTTTAGACCCATCCTCACATATGCCTTATAAAAAGCTTCGATCAATATTTTCTAATCCATCTCACTTTCGGCCAATAAATGCCTTAAAACCTATATATATATAGAACCTATCCCTCAACATTTCTTAGCCATCTCACAACCCCTTACCTCATCCCCATTCGTGCTTACATTGGTACTCCATCTATAAACATATTAAACAGCCATGACGACTTTACAATATATAGACAATATATAAACAGCGTATATGCAATAACTTCCTTCCTTCTTACATTTACTCGTACTTTTTGTTTCCAAAGTGAGTTAGAATATGAATCATCAGCTGAGAAATGTTACGTTTTCTTTACATCGTGAAACAAAAAAAAACGTAAATTATCAGGTAAACTTAGACAAAATTCGTGTTTCTAGAAGTTAAAATCTCCGCCGATTTAATTGAGCTCTTGCGTTCGTGAGTTAAATCATTCATTCCCCCATCTTTCATCCAGACGCATGCCTTCCTTACAACATAAATACTTTTTACTCTATTTAACATTTTACCAGTAATTTCATACATTTATTAAACTTGCCATAATTTTTAGCGTTTACACTATCATTAAACTTTCTACAGACCCAAAATATATTTTACATCTCTTATCCGTTGTCTATTTTTAGTTACTTTCTCTGTTAATATCTTGACCTAAGCTCACCCTACTCATTCCCCATCAACCCCATAGTTATCCTTTGTATACACCCAATCGGTGATTTTCCATAGACTATGCTCACAACACTCATCAAAGTTATCCACCTTTTCCCTTATACAACGGTACTAGCACAACAATCTTCCAGTTCTTAGGCACGATTTTGTTTACCAATGCCTTAAAAAACAACAACCAGACCCATTTCACAACACAATCCCAACTACTTTTTAGCCTCTCACTTTTCTCACTTCCTTTCAGAATAGCTTCCAACTCCGATCAGGATACTCATTCATCTTCCCTCCATATGTTGTATTTGCTGATTTCCTACTCTAGTTAATCACTAGTTTGACTTTTATTTTCTCCACCTATGCATTCATTCCAATCTCCCTTACTCAATTATGTTGCTACTGGGTAAGGTGCCTCACTCCCTTAGGACTGTAGCCCAGCGGCTTATGCCCTTGGTGGCAGTCGCCATATGAGCGCCTAAAAGAAAATTAATAGGCCGGTATCCTCGATGTACTCTGCCGACTGGACAGGACCCTCTCAGAGTTCCCGCAGTTCGTGTACCTCCTAAGCCACGCTAATAGTTTGGTAGAAGAAGTTTGGATTTTTCGGTTCTCTTTGAATTAATTTTTTTATGAAACTTTTCCAGTTGGTCTGCACAATATGGCATCACTAATGTTATGTTTTCATTATTTTGTTACGTCTTTTAATTTTAATTTTAGATTCGTCGTCCAGGGTGTATCTGGAGGCTTTATCTCTGCTGTTCTTGTGAATGTTGTAAATAAGTAATGAACTCTGGTTGCTGGTGACAGTGTGAGCATATGTTTGTCCGTCAGACCAGTGCAGTATTTGTATGTGTTTAGTTTGGGGCGGTGACTACACCGGAGCCTTGCCAGGACGCCCGTTTGTGACGTGGGAGAGATATTTCCTCTTGGTTGTTGTCCGGTGGAATGGCGATGCAGTAGTGGTTTGGGGTCACGAATTGTAGGTTCTGCTATGTTACATGAGTGTGGACTGTTTTTTGGGTATGGAGAGATTTCTTGGAGTCTCTCAGTGTAGTATGTCCTTGGAATTTTGCGCATGTTACGTGGGAAATGGCATTGGTCTCTTGCGTGTAGTGGCATGTGTGACTTGTGTTTCTAGTGCGATGGAGGAATTGAGTTCTGCGGAGGTCAGGTTGATTTTATTGGCATGACTTTGTTTCTTGGTGTAGCTGGTTAATTGGGAGTACTGCGAATGCAACCTGTGGATAAAGCGGAGTTCTTTGTTTGGTATCTTCTGTAGTGTACGGGGGTGAGTGGATGCAAGATTTGGTGCCCAGGATGTCGAGGCATAGGCAAATGATGGACGGATATATTGTTTGTATGTGCGAGGGATGGATTTCGTGGATTGCCCGAATCTGGTTATTGTGATTGCTCATGATGTTCATTTTCGTGTTAGCTTTGTTTGCTGTGTTTCTCCTGTGTTTTTAGAAATCTAGTCTTTTATCTAGTGTACTAAGCACTGTAAGTGTTTTATTTTAAGGTGATTATGTATTTGCTAAAGTGATGGGGTGGTGGTGGTTCTGCCTTATCTCCGTTTGTAGGTTGCAAAAAGGGTGAGGGAAGATATTAGAGTTGGTTTAGATTTAGCTAGTGTTCGACTCTTGTGATGTAGAGTTTTCGATCGCGAGCTGCTTGGGCGTATTTTAGATCTTCTTCGAGAATAATATCATCTGCTTGTATGTGTGAGGGATTAAATGGGGGGATGTCTTTGGGGAAAAGGTTGAAGAGGGTGGAGGATAGTATGGATCCTTACGGGATTCTTTTGTGGATGTAGTGTGTTCGTAATAGTTCACCGTGCTGTAGCACATTTTGCTCCTATTCCTGGGAAAAAGTTGGAAAACCATTATTTAATTGGTGGAGTCGTGTTTGCTGTATAGCAGTTTGTTGATGAGGGTGTGACTGTCTAGGTAGTGCGTCGAAAGTTTTGCTTATGTTGATCGCTGCCACTACTCCCATTAGTTCTCAGTGGAGGAGTGATTCAGTTGAAGCCTCCTTGTAGGAGTTGGGTGATGTTAGTAAGCTAACGAGAGTATGAGTGTTAATTGCCTGTCGTGGTATGACCGGGTGTACCCCGTTATACGCACACTGGTATTACTGGCTGACCAAAATTAAGGCTCCACCTGGGGATGGCTTTAAGAGTGCTTTAAACACACAGTCTCTAGGCAAAGGGATATTCAAACACGGTTAAAAAAATATACTTTAATAGGAATAAAGATTACATATACATATAGGGCAAAGTAAATAGCAATGCAATTAAATATTGACGGTTCACTTCTAAGATGATTAACACTATCAATTAAGTTGGAACCGAGGGATAATTAATTATGTAATGATTTTACAATTATGCAAGTTCTAAAGCGGAGGGGATTCTTGAGGTTCGACGCGGTAAAGGTGGGAGGAGCTTGACGAAGCGGAGGTTAAATCCCTTTTACCTTGATGGGCGGCGAGCAGGACCAGGTAGGTAAGTTTGACCTTGAACTTGTGGGCGTCTCACAGGACGCTCAATTGAACTTCGGGAAACTGAAGTGGGGTGTGTGGGGGGTGGGGGGGGGGCTCTTATCCTTAAGAGGCAAACGGAGGGTGCTTCGGGGATGGCTTTTCCGATTATTAAAATCCGAAGACGTGGTGAGAAGGGTTGAAGCGCGCCTAACTATCTCCACGAACAACACTGAGTGACGACTAGCTCTTCCTTGGCTCTTCGACAATCACTCAATTCTTCTCTGGGCGAGAATGTAGTCGATTTCCTCTCGATTCATGAAGAGGTTACGTCTAACGTACTTTACGGCGACTCCATACACAATCTGCCTGTGAATTCCGAAGTGTCGAATTTATACTCGGAAATTATCTAGGCGGGGAGAGAGATTCATCGCCAACATACTTCCCTAATTGCTTTGGGTCGCGATGAGGTTCATTAGCGCGAAGCCGCGATGCCCTCTTAATGGTCTTTCTATGGTGCTAATTTTCGCAGTATATAGGGCAGACGAATTCAGAGCGGTCAAGGGCGAATTGGGGAAGCCAGAGGAGAGGAAGAATTCCTTCTCTTTCTCCTTATTTTTCCACAGTGCCTTAACTAAGGAAAGTAACTATAGTATAATTAGATGAAACGGAAAGCCCGCCTCTCACTTCCATACTTAGGAAAAAAAAACACATTTGCTTATAATTCAATAGACAGATAGATCGATAAATAATAGATAGATGGGTACGAATGAAACTCTTAGCAGTTCATAAGGGTTTCATTTTGTTTTCAAAGCTCAGCTGTGTTTATCCCAGTCTCTGATCTAACCCAACTTTGTAAATGATTTTTTGACCATAGATGATGCAAAAACAAATTTTCGCAGTCTACCGCGCCCTAACTCAAACAATACTAAAAGCTCAGATGTTGTAAATATCCCACTCTCAGGCTTAATCATTTTTTTTAATAAACCTTTCCACCTTTCTCGATGGCATTGCTGCAAGAATCCTGTAAACAAAATAACAAAAATACTTCTGAAAAATGCTTAGGAATCTGTTATAATATATAAAAAATCTTTTTCTATTCATCGGTACCACCCACTTCTAAGATAGGTTTTAAGCCCGCCCACTGGTCGTAAAAATTAGCAAATAAAACAGGTAGAGTTGGATAGCAACCTGCCATTCTTACGTTAACATTAGTACTGGATGTGGTACTGCCACATCCAGTATTTTGAATAATATTAGCAATTTCAACCACCAAATTGACTATTTAAAGGCATAAATTATATATAATTGTAAAGATTTCCGTAAAATAAAAATAGTAGAATTATATTAATAAGAGAGATTCCCAATTTTAATTTGTCTGATGTGCAATTGAAATGCAGCCTCCATTCCCGTAACCTCATCGTAAACAGTTTAGTCAACGATCTTAGACTCACACTCCTTGATTAATGACCTTTTTTCCCCGTTTTGTGTTTCTTTGTGGTTTTTATTTTTATTTATGATCTGTACGCTATTTATAGGCTTTTGTAACAATCGCATTTTCAGTATACGACTGAGGAGAGTATGATAAACTATATACCGAAACTAGTCTCGTAAATTAAACTTTTGGCTCCTATACAGTGGTTTCACTATCATATACCATAACTCGCCTTTGAGTTGACCCATATATTAGTTGGCGAAGGTCGGCCTTAAGGAAGACCCCATAGCCACTCCATCCACTTGCATGTATAGATTACCGTCCAGGGTTCTGAACAGAGCCTCTGAGGTGCATGAACGTAACATGTTCCTTAAGATGTTTGGGTCGAGATTGGAGGAGACATTGTAGGATGGTGATACACGTTTTTTATATGATGTCGATGGTCTGAGCGATAGGTACGTTCGTAAACAGGCTTTAAACACCAAGGGATGCTAGTAGTCCTGCTGGTCTTGCAAAGTAGAGTATATCAATGAATTCCTCCGTGGATTTTACGCTGTACTTCAAAGGGATGTACGGTTTTATTACTTCACTTAGGGTTTTAGCTATATGGGTCAACTTAAAGCGAGATTACTGGACAACAGTGAAAATAAGCCACACACATATTGCTGATATGTACACAACATCTACATCAACGTTCAAAACGAAGAAAATCTGATAAACATCAAACAGCAATTTGAGGAGAACTCCGTGTTGAAATTCACTTATGAATTGAGCACGGGCTATATACTCCCTCTTTTGGACGTTGAGGTTCAAAACATCAATGGTAGCTATATCACAAAAGTTTATAGAAAAAGTACGGAGATGGGAAGATGCCTCAATGCGAATAGCGAATGCTCTGAAAGATATAAAATAAGTGTAATAGACGAAAATTAAAACAAAAGAGGCAAAATGCCACAAAAATAATATTAGGCTAATTAAGTTAACAAAAGACAAACTTGAAAGGCTAGAAAGCTAGGAGGGAGGAAAAAATAAAATTAAATAAATATATATATTTAAAAGGCCAATAGTGGGAACACTAGAGGCAAACAAATAAAAAAAACAACAAAAGAAGAATAATATGGTAGTAAAACGAAGGCGATGCCCTCGCAACCAGGGTAACAAAAACTAATAAACTTCTTCACCCCTATCACACCTACCACACATTTCACCACCTACCCTATTAAAATCAAAATAAAAATCAATTCAATTTCATTTTTCACTGCTCACGACCACCAGTGAACTACCTCACCGTTAAAGGAGGCAAAACCAATGTTAAACACCAAATCAACGCAGCCTCAACAATAACGAAGACTTGCGTCTGAAGATGCCTTAAGAAAGGCGAAAGCCTACGGCCAAAACTCAAATTAGTTGTAAAAAATAAAATGGCTCTTCTTCAACTGACCTTTAATCTCCAACCAGATACAAAAAAAACTGCTTTCGCCATTTGGAACGTTCCAAAATAAAATTGATAAAATCAAAATACAACCTGGTCTTTAACAAAACATGTATAGACGAGAAGCTGCTCCCAACATACACTGATATATATATATATATATATATATATATATATATATATATATATATATATATATATATATATATACATATATATATATATATATATCACTATCGTGAAGTAAATGTAAGCAAGGGAAGCAATGCTTGCTTTTTTAAGAAAAAAGGAAAAAGAAATTACACCCCAACAATTAATATGGCAGCAGAATCAATCTTATTCTCTCATTTATGCTTGCCTATACTTGGATACGCCATACGGTACCGTTCACTTTCAATCGAATTGGCGTTAGACCCTGATGAGCCCGACTGCAATTAAAGAAATGCTTCCTTTTCCTCGAGATTTCTATTTTTTTCTCTTAATTTCTAGAATAGTTCTGTTTTTTGGTGTTTTGGAATCAATAGTTTAAAAGATATTTTGCTTTTATTAGAAATAATATACAGTCATTAGAGTTTCATGATTTTTATCTAGCTATTTCAACGCCGTGTTAGAATTAAGAAAAAAATAACATATTTGTATAGGTATATTTAATAACTGGTTCTAGGAAAGAAAGCAGCTAAATAGCAAAAACTCAGGTATGGTTAAGCTCTTATATCTTAAGCATTTTGTTAATATTTCCGGGATTCTGGCGGGCCTACAATAGTCAGTTAGTCACCCTTCGTATCTTTAAGACCAGTATCCCCGAGACAGCGCGTAAATAAGTGTGGCGTATTGTTTATTCATTTTTTTTTAAGTGATAACCCCCTTTTAAACAAAATGGATGCAAATGAAGTTGGTAGAAAATGCGATTGCATTATTGAAAAAATATTAAAAAGGAAGTTGAGTGCGATGACTTATAATGGAAGAGAAACTATTATTAAAACAGGTAAGCAACGCCAACACAAGGTCTGTAATCCAAAACAGTGTTGCACTCGCAAATACAATGGAGGACAATATTATAGAACATCTTGGCTAGCTGGTTTTGCATACTTACAGAAGCTATTTTAAAGTTTAAATAAAGTTTTAAAAGAATTAACATTTAAATAAAGTGAGTGGCTTACAATTTTATAATTATTTTTAATGAACAACATATTTACTTCAATTAACATATTTATTTTTGTAAATCTTGAATTGCTTCCTCATCTTCAAAAGTCACCGCACGTCACTGATATATATATATATATATATATATATATATATATATATATATATATATATATATATATGAGAGAGAGAGAGAAAGAGATAGAATTGCCAACGGCGTCCCATCGTTAGTCCGGGAATTATTGAAAGCTTTGAAAGTAGTAAGGTCATATATCAGAATAACTGAGAACACACGACTTTTTGGACAGCAGACCTTGTATAAATAATGCTTTCAAAGGTAAATGAGCTATATACAATATCCATAGATTATGTTTGCAAGACATTAAATAGATATTCGGGGAAAGGAAAATTTGAAGAAAATACTTCTAATAAAAGAATAAAATAGAAAGTATCGATACCAGGAAGAAATCCTCAATCACACTTTTAGGTTTTTTCATCAAATCTCTTTGGACTTTCAAGAATGCTTTTTAAAAGATCTATTATAGCTTCATTTTCCTTAATTGTTTCAACTAGACGAGATGAATAGTTCCCCAGCGTTAAAGCTAGTTTAGGGAAACGCTCTCCAACAACTCTGTCAAATCTTAAGATTCTCTGAGTTGAACTATGGAGAAACTTCATAATATTGAAAAAAACAATATTACATTCAGAATTTTCACCCACAGCTAGAGATAAAACAAAGAAAAATAGCCTCTGTTACAGTTTCTTTAATCTTTAGATATACTCTATTAAGATCGCTACCCATTACAGCATCATGATTGTAGGTTTGAATAATTAATTTATTGAAACAGCATAGTTCATTCGAAAGAGAATGTAAAACAACACAAGGGTTACAAATTTCGTTAGAATCGGCCGACTAGTTATATTGTTATTGCAAAAACAAAATTGTCCCATGGCTATTCTTGGGAGGACTTTGGTAATTATATCTTTCGAAAGAGAATGTAAAACAACATAAAGGTTTCAAATTTCGTTAGAATCGGCCGTATAGTTATGATGTTATTGCCAAAACAAAATAATTTATGGGATAACTTTGGGTGGACTTTGGCAATTATATCTTTCGAAAGAGAGTGTAAAACAATATAAGGGTTTCAAATTTCGCGGGAATCGGTCGAATAGTTAGGATGTTATTGCCAAAACAAAATAATTCCCTGGCTAATCTTGAGAGGACTTTAACAATTATATCATTCACTAGAAAATGTAGAACATCATAAGGGTTTAAAATTTCGTTAGAATCGGCCGAATAATTATGATGTTATTGCCAAAAAAAAAAATTCCTGAGCTAACCTTGAGAGGACTTTAGCAATTATATCACTCGAAAGAGAATGTCAAACAATATAAGGATCTCAAATTTCCTTAGAATTGGCCAAATAGTTACAATGTTATTACAAAAAAATAAGTGGACCGACCGACCGGCGGACATAGTGAGATGTAGAGTCGTCCCCGACTAGACTCGCATGCGACTAAAAGAAATATGCTACATTGCACAGACCAACTGGGAAAAGTTTCATCCAAACTGATTCACAGAGAACCAAGAAATCCTAACTTTCCCAACCAAGCTATTAACGTGGTTCAGGGTATATATATATATATATATATATATATATATATATATATATATATATATATATATATATATATATATATATATATATTGTCAGAAGGTGTTAGTTGATAAGACTTCTACCGCGGGAAAACCCAAGATTGTCTGATCGTGTTAAAAACAGTAAACCAAATCATGTTATCTGCCTTCGCCGGATCCTAACATGATTTCGTCTTGTTTTCTTATTGGGAGAGACATGCAGCACTAATTAAAAAATATATTTATAGACAATTTTAGATATATGAATGCCCCCATTTTCTCATCTTTCTGTTTTTTTTATCTTGTGCAATTTTCTTCTAGATTTTGTGTATATATATATTTTTTTACGTTCATCTGTCCACCTTGTTATTGTTCTTCCCTGTAGGTCGTCCTTTATCAAGTCAATTCTAATCTAGTGTGAAATCTCGAGCATTCCCATCCAATTTCCACTTTATAGTTTCTATATTGTTTCTCCTATATCATATTCAATATATTTTTAAAAGTGTTGAAATTAGTATAGGTGAAAGATGGTGAAAACTGAGGAAAAAAGTACTAGATTTGTAAAGTGATGCGAGGTCCCTAGAGGTCAGGCTAATCGCTTTATTATATATTTGTTTATTTAGGTTAAAGTTATTTAGTATTATTTAAGGATTTATATATTGGCATTCACTCCTACCTATATCATGACGTGCGTTATTTTCAAAGCACTCAGGTAATTGTTTTTTTTTACACTGAGTCATTTTCATTATCATGCGTTCCTGGGCGTTCTGGGATACCCTGAGTTTTATGAGGAGCCGATTTGCCAGATCCTTATTTTTCACTTTCATTGATCATCTTCAGATCTACAACAAAGATAAAAAAAGAAAAAACACCCATAACCGATACGAAAAAAAAAGATGAAAACAAAAGCCAAAATATACACCTTATGTACATACGAGGGGCGGTCAATAAGTTTGGCGAATCGGTAGGGCAAAACAGAGGAAGGGGGATGGCTGTTTGTGGGGGTGTTAGGACAAGTTATGACAAGTCAGGATCTGCTGCCGCACGCTCCTACCTCGTATATTTAAGAAGCAGTAGCTGATCGCAGATCGTCAGTCACAAATATTTCAACAATGGAGAAGGTTGAGCACCGAGCAGTCATCAAATTTTTGACCAAGGAATGCAAGAATGCAAAAGAGATCCATGAACGCACAGTTGCAGTGTGCACCGACACCGCCCCTTCCTATGCAACCATTGCTCGCTGGAATAGGGAGTTCCGCCATGGTCGTGATTCCCTTGAAGATGACCCCCGTCAGACGTGACCAACGAGGACAATGGAGAGGATGATCCTCGAAAATCGACGGGTGAAGGTCCAAGAAATCGAGCGAGAACTTGGAATATCACATGGAAGTGTTATGAACATCATCCACGATAATTTGGCCATGGCCAAGGCCTCTGCTCGTTGGGTCCCTAGAAACCTCACGCCCCATGATCGACTTTAACGTCGTCAAAGTCCACAAGGCCAGAGTTGCACAAGCTGCCCTGCGCGAGTGGGGATTCAAGGAGCTCAACTATCCCCCCTACAGTCCAGATCTGGCCCCTAGCGACTACTTTTTATTCCGCCAGCTCAAGGCTGCACTGCGTGGACGCCGGTTTGGGGACAATGAAGATGTCCAGCTCACCGTCCAGGAGTGAATTGAACAGCAGTCAGGAAATTTCTGGTTGTCGGGAATTCGAAGCCTCAGGGACAAGTGGCGCAAGTGCATTGAAGTCGAGGGTAGTTATTTTGAAAAATAATAAAACACTTTTCCTCATAACTTGTTTCCTTATATCCAAATTGCAAAACTTATTGACCACCCCTCGTAACACAGGAACAAATAAGTAAATGAGAAAAAAAAATCTAAACGGATTGCGACGAGATTTAATTAGTTTGAACAGAATACAGATTAAAAATTGGTATCATTGAAAAGAATAATGATAAGTTTAATAAGTAATGGGATATATCTCTCAAAATACAAGGGCGGAGGGGATACCCATACCCATACCTTCCTCCTGAGCTTGTTCGTAAAAGCGACTCTTCCCGGATATGGGCTGCTGGCCTGAGAAGCCGCGTACCCGAAAATTCGATTCCTTCGAGCATAATACGCAATGAATTTTCAGTAGCAGTGATGAGCACTTACCCCATTTTGTGGGAAAGTTGGCTATGATGAAGGATGAAAAACAATTAAATGACAAACCAAAATCCATGCATAGAAACAATCGGCCACATAGGAAAATGAAAACATTACAACATAAATATTAAAACAATCCCGAATCCCCATAATTAAAATCCAATTTATTAGAATAAATAAGAATATCTTGAATACACACGGGCAAGAGTAGGTGTACTGAATGAACAGGCGTAGATATATACACAAATTACACGTATAAGGGAAGGGTATACTGAATATATAGGAGTAACATAAGTAAAGGAGAGATATACTGAATACACAAGAATGGGTGGGGTGGGGGGGTATCCTGAATACACAAGGGAAGAGTATACTGAATGACAGAAATATAGATATATTACAGTGTAGAAGAATAAGGTCGAAGAGCGACCACGTGTGCCCTTCTTTACCCACGTGGTCTCGAGATCACCGCATGGAGCTCTGAAAGCGCGGCCGATCCACGGTGAGGAGGCGGTCCACGCCGTTTTATTGCACCCCAGCTGTATTTGCTTAGGGACACATTTTCCTCGTCTCATATGGCCTTCCAGCAAGCATTCCTGTCCTCCGGCATAGATCGAAGTTCTTCATAAATTCTACGCCAACTTTATCTCGGTTCCCCCGAAGAAGTCGCTGCCTTTTCCCCAAGATCGCACGAGTTGTGGAAGCTCCCACCAAGCCATTAAATCCACCCCGCAGACCATCTATATAATCCCCCGACACGGTTTAGCGTGTAACACTTCAAGACTTTCCGCCTAATACCGCGTACGAGCTAAGGAAACGCTCGTCCATCGCGATCAGAGACAATGACGATTTCAATTTGAGGACGAAGGCTAAATCGACATCCGTGAACTCTGCCATAGTCAATAGGCAAGTATCTGACGAGGATTTCCATCTCCGAAGGCCAAACTACGTGTGCTCCCTCATCCGCCCCGTGAGGTAACCCAACTTCCCCATTGCAGTCATCGTATCCCGACTGGTCCTTCCTTTCAACGAGCTCAAGAGCAGTGCAACCGTTGACGCCTACAATTATTTTCTAATCTTTGCTGCCTGAATCGTCCCATCCTTTCTGTGCAAGCCTCAAGTTTAAAATCCCCTTTTACTCACCAACCTGAACCCAACCACTAATCCTATAATTATCCCTCCTGTGTCTCGTGCCGACATTTAATTTCGCCTGTGCGATAATTCCCTTTAAATCCTATATCTGCGCATATTCAAATTCAATTTCTTTTGTTGTTAGTAAAGGTATATTTTCGTTATTGTCTTTCTTTTGCAACCTTAAACGTGTACCAGCTACCTGTTAATCTTTGGCTAACTTGCACTCTGAATTAATTGTTTTAAAAGGACCCCGCAAATTTAAAATTAAACCATCCTTACTGAATTCATAACTATTTGCCGTCACGAACCGGTCAGGTAGAACCTTAAGCCAACTTCGACCGCCAAACTCCAAGAGAGAGTCTGGCCATTCCACGACATACACATGCACATATAAGAAAAGTATATCCTGAATACATAGGAGTAAACACGAGTAAAGGAAAGATATACTGAATACACACAAGAAGAATAGAGAGAGATCCTTAATACACACTTGTAAAATGGGCCGATACTGATACACACTAATAATAAGTATTACGATAGAACATGGGGGAAGGAAAACTGAGCAATATTAGAAAAAAATGAGAAAAATAAGCCAACCATATGTAGGTATATGATAAAAATAAATAAATAAATACACGATGATTGAATTGGACGCAGTTTGGGGGATATCTTTGATTTGAAAGACTAATTTCGGAAGTGATTCATTTCTCTCTTCATTCCGAAACTACTGATCAATCATCGGTTTGAAACTGGTATCCGAAATGAAAGATTTCCGAGGTTCTGCTTGCGTCTCCTCGTGTCCCAAGAAAGGACGACGCTGAATCTCAGTCAGCTCTTCTCAATGATGGAGTTTTTCAAATTGTAACACACACACACACACACACACACACACACACAGATAAGGGACAATGGTAAAAAAATAAATTGACTGGAGGGGGAGGGAGGGGCTTACCACCGATGTTCAATCTTTGTTAGAGGAAGCCTTACCCCCGTACATTTTGCTTCTATAAGCGAGATGTGCGATGAGTGGCATTGATGCGCGCTGACCCACTTTGTGGAAGGTGGTTAATAATGAATATTATTTTATATCAAACTCGAAAGGGGTGGCCTAGAGTGTAATGAAAAGGAATTGTTCGTAGATTCTCTGGAAATTAGATCGTGAGGAATGTTATCAGAGACCGTGATGGAGGCAGTGCTACTTCCCTGAAAGCAGTACAAGTTAGATAAAAATCGAAGAGAAAATTTTCACACATGTCAATAGTATAAATAGAATGGCAGATGATGAATGGGAAATATTATTTAAGTCATACTTTGTAGTATAGAGGTGTTATGAGAGCCGGCAGAAAAAGATGAAGTAGTGAGATATTGCAGTGGGAAAAGTCGTAAGAAGAAATGTCAGAAAGCAGAAAAGCACCAGTTCAAAACATTTTCCGTGTTGAGGTCGTCAAGCGAGCGAAGGGATGACAACAAACCATAGTATTCAGGCGAGCGAAAAGACGGCGACAGACCATGATCGTGAGGCAAGCTCAGAGATAACCACAAACCATGCTCGTCAATTAAGGGATGATATGGTGACAAACGAAGGTAGTCAAGCGACCGAGGGGATCACGACAAACCATGGTCATCGGGTGATCAAGGGGATGAACCTAAACTATGATAGCCAAGCGAGCTAAAGGATGAAACTAAACCATGATCGTGATACTTTTACTAGATGATGAAGATATTCGATGGTCGTTAAGCGAAAAAAAATGATTCCAACAAACCATGGTTGTGATGTGAGAGATTCGATGACAACAAACTTTCGTCTTCAGGAGAACGAGGTTATGGCGATAAGCCATGGTAATCAAGTAAGCGAATGAAGGATAAAAATCATGGTCATCGGGAAAGCTAAGGGTGTGAGGCTATGGAACGTACACTCACATGCAGCCAGGCGATCGTAGGAACGAAAGAGATTTGTCGTCTGAGTTGACCTTCGTCTCCTCCCCCCCTCCCCCGACATTCTACCGCTCTCCTCCGCCTTTCCCCTGACCTAAGTCGTTATCCGCGCCCCCTCCCCAACAGGCGACAGGAAGTCTGACGGAAGAAGGCCTATCTCACAGAGAAGCCTAAATTCTATTTGCCTTCTTTATGATACCAAGAGATTGTCCAGAAGGCGCCGCGATAAGCGAATTGTCGTATAGGGAATCTCTCTCTCGATTTCACACAGTCTGCGGTATAAATGGCAACGCCGTTCATCCCTCAGCAGAAGTGTTCCAGACGTACTCGCGTAATCCTCACGTTGAGCGAGTGTCGTTGCCGTAACGTATCGACTGCCAACGCGCGCCCGCTGAGTCAACCTGGTCGCTGTCTCAAAGAGTTCCTGAGGCAAATCTCGCCCCGCAGAGTCTGTGACTAGAATAATACGCTCTGTTGCTCAACGTAACTTGAGAAAGAAAAAGGAACATCCAAATAGTTACTGGAAGTAACTATTTGTTAGTGTCACATCCAGTTAGGAGTGAGCTAACCGGAACTGCAGTCAGCAGCCCAGAACCCGTCGTCTTATCCCCCTCTCTCCGAGAACTCGTGTTAACGCCACCCGAACCACTCCGTCTGGACCTGAGTAGTCGTTTCTCCAATTCATCACAATTAATGGTAATCTGTAAACCCAGTGTCCCTCTATTCTTAAATTACCTATTTAATTAACAGTGATTGATACTCCCATTGAGTCACTATAAATCTATGCGCTTAACGTCAGTGTTATCCTCCTTCTTTTAAGGAGATTCAAGTGAGTCATTCCCTGATATTATTATTTATAATTGCTGTCAACCCAGAATAATCCGTGTTTAATATTTAATCCTTATTTACCTAAATGCCCGTTTAACTATTGCTACTAATTTTTTTTTTGTAAAGTAAAGTTTATTTTTGTACGTGTGTTTATTTGTGGCTCCTCCTTTTTGACGTACCCTTGGCAAGACTTTAATTAAGAATCCCTTCGGCTAATTTATTCAAACTGTATTTTGCACTCTTAAAATTTAACAATCACAAACCTCCCCCCAGTAACAAGTGGGACTTTTATAGAGAGAATCCTGGCCGTGGCACAACCCGCCTCTAACCAGCCTTCGCACGTTCAGTAGGAATTAAAGCCTATATATATATATATATATATATATATATATATATATATATATATATATATATATATATATATATATATATATATATATATATATATATATAATGATCGTAGATTGAGTCATAGGGAGGGTCTCAATACCATCGACTTAAAACAAAAGCGGTGTGTCCAGATCAAGGACTAGAATAATTATTCAACCGGACTATGAGCAATTTTACGACAAAGGGAATACGATAAACCTTAGTGTTGAGGTAATCGAGATAACGAGAAACCATGGTCTTCAGGCGAGCGAAGGATCGACAGGCTACGGTCGTCAGGCGAGTGAATGAATAACGACAAACCATGAGAATCAGTCGATCGAAAGGATAGAAATAAGGATGCTATTCAGGAATGCGACAGGAATACGACATCCATGATGATCACACGAGCGAAGGGATGCCGAAAAACCATGGCGAGCGAAGAAATGGCTACAAGCCATGGTCTTTAGGCGAGCGAGGGGATGGCGACAAACCATGGCAGTCAGGCAAGCGGAGGAATGACTACAAACCATGGTCGTCAGGCGAGCGAGGGCGTGACGTCAAACCATGTGTACCAGGAAAGTGATTTATTTTTATTTAAAGGAAACCCCTTTCTCGATTGCCAGCAAAGACAATGCCTCCAAGTTTATCAAGGATGGGGGAGATGACAAAACATGGGCGTATAATGAGCTAGACGATGGCGACAAACCATGGTCGTTAGGCGATGATTAACGATGACAGACGACGACAGACGGGAGATTGACGGTTGAATCTTCCATGGAGAGTAAGATTCAAGTCGAGGCCACTAAAGCTGACTTCTGTTGTCCTGGTTATGGGAAACAAGCTGGCCGTATAGAGACTGCTCTTGTGTTTCTTTTACTTAAAACGAAGAAGTGATAACCAACAAGGGCATTTCCGCCTGAAAGTTTATAAGAAGAGATTATAAAGTTGTTTTTTTAATGCACAAGAGCAACGGGGCTGTATCACGCGGAAAGTAATGAAAGATCTGTAAAGGAAGCAGCAATGGTAGATGAAGTTAAAATAGTGGAAGATATATAAACACAGGTTCTCCTGCAAGCAATGGGGCCGGAAGGGAGTGCCGTTCCTCTATGTTTCCGTTGTAGCAGGGATATTGCCCCTGATACACCGTCCACCCCTTTCCAAGGAAATTTTTAGAGATAGTGGCGAAGATAGAGAAGGTAAAACGTGTGACAGATACATAGCCGCAGATCCACTCGGTGACGTTGGGGCCAGCAAGGCACACACTCATCCAAAAGTCAGCTACAGCATGGTTGCTCATGCTGCACCTGACAAACTCATGTGGGTTTAGTAACTTTACAGTCGATGCGATGGCCTGATTAGTGAGGCTGAATAGGGCAGAGTCACAGCAGGGCACAGTAAATTCTCTCTACTTCCTTCTACAGTGGTTTTTAGTCGCGTGCGAATAAATATCTCACTATGTCAGGCGATCCCTGTTTTGCTATTTGTTGTTTTGGTAATATCATTGTAACTATTCGGCCGATTCTAGCAAAATTTGAAACCCTTATGTTGTTTTACATTTTCTATCGAATGATATAATTGCCAAGGTCTTCCCAAAGTTAACCCGGGAATTATTTTGTTTTGGTAATAACATCATAACTATTCGGCCGATTCTAACAAAATTTGAGACCCTTATGTTGTTTTACATTCCCTTTCGAATGATATAATTTTCAAGATCCTCCAAAGGTTAATCCGGGAATTATTGAAAGTTTTGAAGGTCGTAAGGTCATAAATCAGAATAAGTGAGAGCAGGCGACTTTAGTCAGCAGACCTTGTTTTTCAAACTCGTCCGTTTTGAGGCAAAGTTTTAACCCCCGACGCATTGTTTATTTTTGTTAAAGTTTTTCTTACCTGTATGTTTACCTTTGTTTTTCGAGGCTGTTCACAGCGGAGAGCTAAAGTTTAACGGGGTGGGGTCCGAGCCACTGATTTATTATATGGAAACACCGGGCACTCGATTCAAATCGGAAATCCCACGATGCGATTTTACTTTGCTATATTAAGGGTGGTGCTTCCACTAAAGCTGGACAGGTCCTTTCCCTCTGTAGCTGGGGGGAGAGGGTCTCTTTCTTCTAAAGCTGAAACACTTCTCCACTATGTCGTGTAGGAATAACTAAGTTTTAAAATTATCTCTTTATTCTTTCTTTGTTATTCTCATCACCTTTCCCCATCTATTCTCTCAGTAGTCATATTTTGCTGCCTTTCTCATCTGTCTACGTATGGTCCATAAATTCTATCCTCTACTAACTTGACCAATTTCTTCACTAACCTCTTTTAAAAACATCCCGGTGCTCATGCTTTCAATGTTTCTTCCTTATATATAATCCCAAATCATCTCAAGTAGTGCTACTAACCCCCGGACCAAGTAGGAAATAATATCCCTCCCACTGCATAAATTACACAACGCTAGACGCTAAATATAAGTCAGATATGGACTTAAAGAGGAGGGAGGCGCCAAACTCTTAAATTTTATATTTAAAATTTTAACTTGATTGGTTAAATATGTACATGTCTTAAAATTAGTGATATTTATAGTCCAAATCTAAATATATGTATATACACTTTTATCGAATAGAATCTTCACGAAACACGTATTATAACAATCTCCGAATATGGAAAGTGTTCACCCGGTAATATGTTAACCTATAACTAGAAGCCACTAAAGCTTTTAGATTGGGAAAAATGAACAATTTAAAGCAACAAGGAAAGAAATAGGATTAATCATTACTAATAATTCAATAATGCGTGATAGCTAACGCGTAGACAACCGTATACCAAAATAATAAATGAAAGAATTGAAGGCTTTCCGATTTCTTCCTTTCTCGTACCGTCGTAAGACGCAAACGAAGATAGATGGTTGGGTCATCATGAGGTAAAATCGGATACTTACAAATATGTTACATATCTTGCTACACCTAGGGGAAAAGCGGCGAGAAAGGAACTACCATCATTGGATAAAGAGATATTCAATTATTCACAAGATAAATTTATAAGTACATATTGGATATGACTGTCTATCCCTTGATCCCAAATGATCGATTTAATTAACCTTCGCGATTTCAAACCCGAATGACAAGGGAAGGACATAGAGAACTCGTAGGTAGGTCAGAGAAAGAGCCTGCAGTCGAATTCGCAGAGAAGTCTATTATTGGACTTGAAGACCTTGTAGTAGAGCCATCTACAGGGTAATGCGAAGTAGATTCTGCGCTTAAAGTAACCGCAGGTGGACTTGAAGACGAACTTGCAGTATGAGCATCCACAGGTGGATGGGTAATCTCCAAAGGGAACATTTTGCTGATGGGGTGAATAATACGCCACCTATTCCCCCCTCAGGGTCACTGACCTCGATTTCCCATCTCGTTCGTGATGGAGCTCCACTATAAGCCCCATCTTTCACAGTAGAGGGGAAGAAGCGGCATTGTCCAGGACCATGTCGCTCACTTGAGGAGACCACCCGTGGGCTGATCGGTTAGTGCATATTTCACTCAACGCCAGCAGGTATTCGTTGTTCCAGAGAGTCCAGGAATGTTGACATAACGGTTTCATCTGCTTTTGCCTGTTATTCATGGCCAAATGGCAGCTGAATAAATGAACCTCGACCTCGAAAGTCTTCCGTAAAGAGAGTCTCCGATATCCTAGAATTATGTCATACAGGGTTATTGGATCTAGATCGTTAGGCTCTTCTGATACATAATGTAGTGGGCGACGATTCAAAAGGTTCCATACCTCTGTAACAAGGGTCAAGAATTTATCTTAAGAAACTATTTTATTCGTTCCTACAGTTTTGAAAATCTCTTTTGTAAGGCCTACGAGGCGTTATGTGAATCCTGTGTACCAAGAAGACTTGGGTAAAAATCCATTTGGTTCCTGAAAAGCAGAAGGGCAAATAGTAGCTTCATGCTAGATTTCGTTATTAGGCATCCATTCAAAACATTTTAATCATACCAATTGTTTGATCGATTGTTCTCGCATTTATGGATCAATGGATCCAATTTAAATTCAACATGCCTCGATGCGTGCCCCTGCATTAATTTTAGGATCTCACCTACCTTTTCTTGAATGTACAAGGTGTTCCGAAAGTCTTGTCACTCCCTGAAAATATTGCTTTAATTTTCTATTTCAAATATTGTGTTAATTTTATATTTCCCATGTGTTTGATATTAATACGAGGGGCGGTCAATAAGTTTTGCGAATAGGTAGGGCAAAACAGAGGAAGGGGGATGGCTGTTTGTGGGGGTGTTAAGACAAGTTATGACCAGTCAGGACCTGCAGCCTCACCCTCTTGCCTCGTCTATTTAAGAAGCAGTAGCTGATCGCTGATCGTCAGTCACAAATTTATTAACAATGGAGAAGGTTGAGCACCACGCAGTGATCAAATTTTTGACCAAGGAAGGCAAGAATTCAAAAGAGATCCATGAACGCATGGTTGCAGTGTACAACGACACCTTCCTTGATATTCAACCATTTCTCTCTGGAATAGGAGGTTCCGCCATGGTTGTGAGTCCCTTCAAGATAACCCCCGTCCAGGACGCCCGTCAGACGTGACCAACAAGGACAATGTGGCCCGTGTGGAGAGGATGATCCTCGAAAATCGACGGGTGAAGGTCCAAGAAATCGAGCGACAACTTGGAATACCACATGGAAGTGTTATCAACATCGTCCACCACAATTTGGCCATAGCCAAGGTCTCTGCCCGTTGGGTCCCTAGAAACCTCACGCCCCATGATCGACTTCAACGTTGTCAAAGTCCACAAGGCCAGAGTTGCACAAGCTGCCCGGCGCGACTGCACATTCGAGGAGCTCAACCATCTCCCCTACAGTCCAGATCTGGCCCCTAGCGAATACTTTTTATTCGGCCAGCTCAAGGCTGCACTGCGTGCACGCCTGTTTGGGGACGATGAAGATGTCCAGCTCGCCGTCCAGGAGTGCATTGAACAGCAGTCGGGTGATTTCTGGTTGTCGAGGATTCGAAGCCTCAGGGACAAGTGGCGCAAGTGCATTAAAGACGAGGCTAGTTATATTGAAAAATAATAAAACACTTTTCCTCATATCTCGTTTCTTTATATCCGAATGGCAAAACTTATTGACCGCTGCTCGTATATTGTTCATCTATTGAAAGTTTAATACGCTAAAACAAGTAGATGTGTTTGATGTTATAATATTGTTCCTCTATTGTTCTTATTGCTTTTCGGTACGGGTGACCTAACCAAACCTAACCTAACCCATATGTGATATCAGACATCAGAAATGGAAGAAAGATCTTGCTATCGGTCCACATTTTAATAGTGATTTTAATATTATTGTCATAAAAACTCATTAATTAATCTAGAGGCAACTAAAGCGGAGGTTACTTCTTATTTGGGGATGGTTATAGATTTTCCTAACACCGAACTCATTTTTGCCAAATACAGAACGCACAACTATCCCGTAAGCTATAGTGCTACTATCACAGCAAAAGTGAAGGCAAATATCGTAAGAGATTAAGATTGGCCTGGGGAAGATAAATTTGAAGCATTGTTTCAAATGTGGTACCAATTTATCGCATATTGTTTAGGAATTTGAATACTATTCTCTCAAATTGAAGCTGGTTTTTTTTAAGATTCCTCTTTTCTTTTTATGGGAAGCGATTAAATCCAGATCAGGATTAAATGTACAAGCAAGGCTATCTACGTAAAGACATTTAAAAGAAAAAATATCCGTGCATTTCCCCCCTTTTTTTCCGCAGTGACTTAATCACTGACGCATTCGGCAGAAATCAGTTGCTCGAAGACCGATTTTGTAGCAATAGAAACCGTCCCGAGTCTTTGTCTTCCTATTTTAACTTTATTTGGAGATATGCGGTCTCAATATTGTCAATGCACTCAAATGGAGTACTGTCTAAATCTAATAAGGATATGATGCAAGTTAATAATCAATGATGGGCCAGGATTCAAACAGTCTTTTAGACTTACACTATCAGTAGAACAGTCGAGTACTTTGCGTATGGGAGGTGATGGGGAATCTTTCCGTACTCTGTGGCGTGCTGAATTATGGATTTACACGCCCTCTATATGGAGGCTATAAACCTGCAAAAGTAAAAGGTTTCCCCCTCAATTTGGCTACCATGTTTAGAAGACGTGACTTGGCTATGCCATAATTATTAGGGCGATTAGAATGAATTCTTTTCCATGGTAACCCTACCACAAATCTACCATCTTTGATATCCGTAGATGATTTTGAATCTTGGTAAACCCTTTCCTCTGCAACCAGACAAGGTTTTAGGAATAATTCCCAAGTAATCCATATCGCATATGGCCTGGATATCATTCTTAGGAGATATCACCTTAGCTCATGGAGTTCTTCAAAGTCTTTTACGCTAGCCTTTAATACGGCCACTCCTGTAATTAAATTAGAGGTTCCGTATACGGGAGGTGAAAGACCGAACGACAGAGGCCCAATATTAGAATTTAAGTTTGTTACCTCTCCCTTACGAACAATTCCATTAATAAATTCATGGGATAATTCGAGACCAAATCACTTGAACTTGGCTCAGGTAGTTTTACTTATAAATCTAGCTGTTGCCTTTGCTTTGTTTAATCCAGGGATATAAAGGTCATCTGAGGTCTTTTCAATTACCTGCGTCTTATTATTTATAGGCCCATCATTGGTTATTAGATCACACAATACCTTTTGGTATAACTTAGGTAGGCCTTATCGATTGAACCCATTAATGGATATTTTGATTTTACGACCACTCGCTAACTCCAACTTTTGGCTAAATTTGTACTAATAAATGATACTTTTTGCGAACCTTGGCGGAATAGAACCCTCGCAGATATTTGTCCTTTTGACCCTGCAAACCGATACTTTCGTTATTGGTAGGCCAGTAGTTCTTAAAGTTTTTCAGCCCCGATACCCCAAAGTTTAACTCCAAATCAACCTAATACCCCTTCGCCAATATTAGCTTTCTACTCCCAACTTTTAATTCTGACTACTTTTCTTTATTTTCAGTAAATAAATGAATAAAGCAGTACACACTACACATTACATTATTGTACATTATCCCACATTAAATTATTATATACAACACTATTTGTGCTCATTTAGCATGATTTTTTTCGACTGTGAGCAACCAAAGCCTCAATTCTAGGGTGCACCTTGGCCCAGGATGACATTTTGGATACCTCCAAGAACCGGTTTCGATACCCCCTGTGGATATTGAAGCACTACTTTAAGAACACTCGTATTAGCGTTAAATTCTTTTTCCTGCTTGGAAGTAATGTTTATCATCTTTTCATCCGCGTTATGAGGAAAAACAGACTTGTAAGGTGCCTTTTTTGACATCTCATACCCAAACTTCGCTTCACACTCATTTTTTTATAATGTTTGGTCCGTAAACAATTTATACACAATTTCCACCTTTTTAGTCTGATTTAAGTTTATTGTAAGGGGAAATACATTTTGGACATGAGCTTTATGGTGATCACCACACACTGCACACTGTTTTTCAAAGAAGGGAGGGTGGTCGTTAAGGTATTTCATAGTAACCTTATTGTGTCATCTATTTCCTCTCTGGGATAGATTTTCCTCCGTAGCGTTAAATATGGAGATTCGTTTTTTAGTCGGGAAGTGAATAGTTTTATCGCTACCTGAGAGTCCCTACCTCTGTTATAACAATTAGAGTCTCCTCTTCCAAGACCTCTTGGAAGAGATTCAACTGACAATACTCTAATTCATTTTAGAGATTTGCTCTCGTATAAGGGATGGCAATTTACGCAAATAATGCTATAATGAAAAAAAAACAAGCTGCAGCATCAATATTTAAACCAAGAACTTTGAGGCTCCTCAAATGACACTCATTAGAGGGCTTAAAGTCAAAGAGAGATTTAGAATTTCATTTTGTTTCTTTTAAGTGCGTAAATAAATAAATATAGGTTTGAATAATTCGCTCTTTATCACCGTACTACGTTCCAGCAATTCTTAAGCCTCGTTATAATTAGGGTTGCAAGATTCCCGGGAATTTTGAACTCTGAAAATTTCCAGGAGAATTTTGGGAATTTATTGGAAATTTGGGGACTATTCTGAAATTTTCGGGAACTTTCAGAAGATTGTGAACGCCTTGAAAATTATAAAAGAAAAGAGGTGGCCCCTTATTCCTGAGGAGAATTAAATCACTTGTAAAGATGAAACTTTATTTTAATCCAAATACAAATTTATAAGCATTAGATAACCTTATAATATGTGGCTGTGCCATTATTCAGTATGTAAGCTGAAAACATTGTTTGTAAACTAAATTTT
The DNA here is from genome assembly GCA_963969495.1 of Ceratothoa steindachneri. Taxonomy (NCBI): domain Eukaryota; kingdom Metazoa; phylum Arthropoda; class Malacostraca; order Isopoda; family Cymothoidae; genus Ceratothoa; species Ceratothoa steindachneri. The sequence continues at coordinate 150,681,274 of OZ018320.1, forward strand.
ACTCAAAACTGGTACCTTACAGTAATATTTAAGCAGAATAAAAAAGCAAAATTTATCATTAATTATCACTGCCTATGCCATACAAGTTACAACAATAGAGCAGATTGTTTCAATTTCTCACTACATATATTTCTCACTTAATCGTTTCATCACTTCACTGTCTGAATCCATTTCACTGGTGCAGATGGTTAGATTTTCTTCGTCCACGTCATATTCAAACAGTTTGACAGTTTGAAATTAGAACGAATGGCTACCAACTTTTCCACGCGATCATTGATAAGTCTGTTTCGCAGCTTGGTGTGTGTATTTCCATACACAGATCAGTTTCTCTCTGACGAAGCGGATATCGGTGGTATCTGTGAGAGAATATTTGCTAGTGATGGTACTGGTTCCGGGCTGCAGAGCCCTTTCCACCAAGTTGCTTTTGAAACATACACAGTTGACTTCCAGACACCTTCTGATTTCAAAATACCACCTCTGCACAAAATTTTGCTAGGCTTTCCATCACATCACCACCATCAAGATTCATATGAATGGCCAGAGATGATATGATGTAATATGCACTGCCAACTTGTTCTTCATCAATGTCTTGTCCTTGAAGCGCAGGATCAAGGATGTTTGCTGTTCCTTGAAACTGCATTCGTTTCTCAATATATGTTGTCACAGATGCCTCTTCTGATTGGACTCCGAGTAAAGGTGATGAAAGAAGAGCCTAGAGTTATTTACTGCTTCAATCCAGTAAAGAAACGTGGTACATCTGAGAGCACTGCATCATCCTTTTTCTATTTCCTGGTTAGAAGAGGCAATAGGCTCTAGAATTGGCAGTGAGATACTTACACGCACCTATAAAACTTCGTTGTCTAATATAAACTTTCGTATTTACTTATCTACACTCACACTTTCCATGATGACCAACTCCTGCAAGGCCTCTTTCCCTTCAATTTGACTATTCAACATCAGGACTATGCTTTCCCGCCTTGTTTTACTCGGAAGTTTAAGGGATGAGATTTTGTTTAGAGGAGAAAGTGGCCAGTACTGTTTGTTTGTGCTTGACATACTTGATGATCCTTTTGACTTATTTATCTAAGTTGTCCCCAGTCTCCAGCTTCATTGCATCAGAAAGGAGAAGGTCGAGGGTGTGTGCAGCACAACCAATTCCTGTTATGTGAGGAAAATCTTCATTGATAAACTTCCAAGCAGCTTTCATGTTGGCTGCATTATCTGTGTCTACGGCAAATACCTTTTGACTGCCAACTTGTTCAATAACAGAAATGATTTCACTAGCAATGTACACTGGTGTCAGGGCTTCTTAGGAAAACTGGTTGAGGAGTTTATACTTATGCAATTAATTATCAATTCTTCCGTGCACATTGGACCAGCCATCTGATACTACAGAAAGACAGTCCGCATCCCGAAAGGCTTCTGTTACCCTATCTTGAACACGCTTGTATTCTGAATCTTGAAGATGAGTTCTTAAACCATGTCTTGCAGGAAGCTTGTGCGATGGGCGCATTTCTGCGAAAAACTTTCTCCAGTGGACATTTTCTGTTAGCATATGTGGTGAACCAGATGCATAAATTGCTCCTGCTAGACTTTCATTCAGTTTTTGTTTTTCACTACTGCTCATTCTGTCAAAGACTCCTTCCACATTTCCTTTATAATTACCAAATGCTGAAGTGCTGCTGGATTTATCAGCTTTTGCTACTGGTGGTAAGCTTACTATTAGTTGCCGGACTGCTGATGCACACTCGACCTGGGAATTAGGTTAGCTTCCTTGTTTCTTTTTTAAAGATTTCTCTAAATGTGCTGCTTGTTTTGTATCATGTTTAGTATACTGCGCTGAACAATGATTACAGAGATAAACAGTTTATTCCTTTGTTATTCACTACAGTGAAATGCTTCCATACATCACTCTTCACTCTTGGCATTCTGAACAAAAAGAAGAAAATCTTAGATTACTGACAAACTAGCCAGTAAAAGTCTGTGCCTTTCCTCTGTAATTGTTTATTTTATGGGAAGGGAGAATACTGAAGCAGAAAAGAACCTTCTCCCTGGCAAACCTAATTCGCATACATTTCATGAATTGGTTCTAGTCTATGACAGTAAATCTTAACTCAAATTCACAATATATCCTACACCAGTCAACCTTTTATTATCATAACATAAGTTCCCCACAGGATTATCTCCCAATATAGTTTATGATGTCATTGATCACCTCACAAACCATCTGTGGAATTAGCTAAAGCTAGTGTGTGTCAGTACTCAGCATTTGGGTTGTTTATGATAGAAACAACCTTAAAAGTAGTACCTTTAATAAGTGACTTACACTTATAAAATACAATACATATGTGACAGTTATGCAATAACTCAACTTACATGAATGCTATGCAGACCTTGAGAAGGATGAAGAGGTGAGTAGGGACGGGGAGTGACCACCGTAACCTCCTCTCTGTATGCTGTTTCTGGCTGAAGTGGGTACTGGGTAGTGGAGTAGACGCGTTCAGTCCTGTCACTCCCGTAAGAGTCCCGTTCAATACGTGGCCATGTACTGTACTAACTGGAGTTGAAGACACTTATTTTCTACAGACTTTCTTAGAGATTGTCTCATTGCAATATGCACACTCACACAGAGATATTATTAGGTCATGTAAAAGTGTATTGGAGTACTTGCAAAACTACAGCTTAACTGGGAACTAAATATATTACTAAATCCTATCAAGAATTTGCATAACTCAAATCATGCTTTTGACAGTGATCAGTGATACCAACCTTGTAGGTATTGTAAATGTACTGAAATACATTTTTCAATGCTTAACTGTATCGAATTAAAACATATATTACCCAAAATTGCTTCACTTATTAATACACAGAAAAAATTGTGAAAAATGTAAATATTCCTTAAAATTCCCCAAATTCCCGGAAAGTTTCCATTTTCCAGGAAACTTTGCAACCCTAGTTATAATGATCTCCAGAAAGTGTAAATCAATCAAGTAGGTGCAATATGTCCTCGATTAATTTTCTTATAAGATAATCAAATTTTTGAGACTTGGGTATATTCCAAATATGAATAATGTTTTAGTATAAATCATAAAAGTTTGTCCACTGGAGAATATCTTCGGAAAATCTTAAGAGGTTAATTTTCGGTAGCTTTAATTTCGCTCGGGTGGCTAGAAACCAAAAAGGGTAAAGTCTTATTTACCTCCTTGAAACACTTTTCTGCAATATTGTCCACTTCTACTTCTTATATTACGCTTAGATACCCCCATGATTTCTTTTTCCAATTCATTTTCGTCAATTTTGCGGGAAATAAATTCATCTAAAGATAAATTTTTACCAAAATGAAATTTAAATTCCTCTCTTTGGGCATATAAAGTGTCTGAATCTTAAGCCTTGTCAGCAACCAAGCAATAAATCGAGTTAACAAGGTGGGTACACAAAGCTCGATGTACACCTGGGGATTTGACCGAACTCCTCTTAGATTTAGTGATCCCAAGTCTACGTCACAATGTAGGAAATAATATCCTCTCCAAGCCACAAATTACACAGCGCTAGACACTAAATATAAGCCACGAATTGCGTCAAGGGGCAAGGAGGCGCTGAATTCTTATAATTTGTATTTAGAATTTTAGATTGATTGGTTAAGTATGTACTAGTATTAAAATTAGTGGTATTTACACCAAATCTAAATATATGTATATACACTTTCACCGATTAGAATTTTCACACAATACTACTAGAACCATCTCCGAATATGGAAAGTGTTCATGCAGCAATGTGGCAACCTATAGTTAGAAACAACTAAAGCGTTTAGATTGGAAAAGGCAAACTATTTTAAGTAACAAGGGAATACTCGTGGGTAGAATTAATCCTCAGGTAATCAAATGATTCGTTATAGCTAACGCGTAAATAATCTTATCCCCAAATAATAAACTTTTATTTTGGTTATTAAAAGTACCATAAGCTGCAAAGATCACAAGGACAAATAATAGAATGGAAAGCTTCCGAATTCTTCTTCTCGCGTCCCGTCGTAAGCCGCAAAATTGCTCACTGTGAACAAAACGATGCTACTTACAACAATGTCTCATAAATTTGCGACAGACTACACAGCTGATCTTCATTATCCACAGTCACGTTTACACACATAACCCCAACATTGCCTTCTGTATTTATCTCCTCTCCCCATTCCATTCCACAAAAAACCGTGAATTCGTGCCAAAACTCCCCTCAACCCCGTTAGATTCGTAGGAAGCCCCGCGAAAGTTCGAAAACCTCCAAAAATCTGCAAGATTTCTATACAAAACCCGAGGGTTTTCCCAATGCCAGTCATTTTTTCTGCACCGAAGTCTCAAAATTCTCGCCTTGGGTTTCTTTTTGTCTCCCTTTTAAATCAGTGCTAAATATACACAAATGCTTCTGAGATACGGTCCGAGGGGCCTTATCCGCTCGGAGACAGACACGGTTACATAGTTACCGGTGAACTGTGAATTAAACTCCCCTAGCAACTCGGTCTATCCATTGAGGTTTCCTGCTATGGGATATTATGGAATCTGGTGGCGCTTTTGATATTTGGTGACGTTTAATGACGCCTGGCTTTATCGTGCAACTCTCCAAAAAGTGGTTTGATTTATCTTAGGAAAATGGGAAGCGGAAATGATACAAGTGACGCAAGTGAAGATAGACTTATAACATCACAAAATTGAAAGAATAATGTCACCAAATGTGATCGAGCATAGAAAGAACTGATTGATTAAACCTTGGAAAAAATTAAATGCCTTAAGACCAGCGATCGCATTTAAAAATCTCTTAAGATGTGAACAAAAAGGATCCAGGGTAAATTGAAGAAAGAACATAGCTTGTGGGAGAAATGTGTGAGAAGGGCGAGGAGAATCGTATAGACTAGCCCATGAACAATCCAGAGAAAGGTTTTATATTACCTTGTCCAAAAGGGGTCTATGATCTTGCATTTGAGTATATTTGTATCTCTTCTGTCCCCAGGATTTAGAGTTGATCGTTTTTTCGATATGTCCTTATCATTCTCGAATCTCTATTCCTTTGGCAATATTGCTCTTTTTAATTCTTTTTATTCACTTAAGTTCCTTTTTAGTCACGTTGGTCCTTTTAAATGCTTTTTAATTCATATTAGTCATTTTACTGCCTTCTAGTCCTTTTTTAGCCATTTTTTTCTTTTATCGCTACTTAGTCCGTTTTTTCTACTTGTTCAACCTGCCGCTCGCTCCCTACTGGGCACCATGCCCAAGTTCCCTTGAAAGTATCGAGTCCTCTTCTCCTTTAAGGGTCGTTTGCATTGTTGTTTTTTTTTACATCGTTAAACATCTTCATTTTTCTCTGAATAAAGAAGCATTGGTTTTTCAGTTTTTCCGTGGGTCCTGACAACATCTGATAATTCGAGAAGCTGATACGCGAAAGGGAAATTTGTGTCCCGAGGGTATGTATGTATCTGTAGATGAAAACGAGACTTTCCGCGTGTTTGTATACATTTCAGTATGTGTATTTCCATGTGCAAATTTGGTGTATACGTAGTTCCGTACATATGAATGTGTCAAGGTGTGGAGGTATGTACTTGGGTGGGTGTCGTAATTAGACCCAACTCGATAAGGAAGAAATCGCCCGTTGTCGGTCGGTCCCTTTCGACACTTCAGATCTCCGAATCACGGCTCTTCCTTTAGAGACTTTAACCCTTCAAAATACTCTTTCACACCATCAGGTCTTAGAGTGGGTGGAGTGTAGCACTTCATCAGCTTGACATCTCATTAGGTAAGCATTAATTACCTTAAAAGCATACGAGTCACTTAGGGTGGAACCAGTTAAAGGCCACATGCATTTGCGAAGTATGTGGTTCAACCCACACTCTACAAGAACTTGGAGGAAACAGAGGGGGAAGGGGGCTGTAAGGATTCCCTGGTGTTCGAGAAATTTCTCCTTCAGGCCCCCTAAGGTACATGTACTTCTATGAGCCTGCCTCACTCAAAATCAGGAACCATTTTGTACATTCTTCGGCTTTTTAATAATAACTTCGAATTTCGGCAGTTAATTAATAATCGTGGCATGGTCTTCATTTTGGGGGGTCAAGTATGTAATACTTTGAGATGGAAAGAAAATGTCAAACCGGACAAAGTGATAAAATATCAAATTGGACAAACGTATGTAACGTTTGCATATAGCAGGGGTCACCAACCCACGGCCCACCAGATCATTTCCTGGGCCATCGGTGCGACCCTCTATCATTCTTTACGTGTGTTGACACATTTTTTTTTCCTTAAGAGCGTGTTTCAAGATAAGTTAAATTATGGTTAGATTAATTGGTTTCTTCAGGTAGGAGGTTAGTTAAGTATGTTTTTATACGAGTTTAGTCTTCATTTCTAGAAGACCCGTGCACAGCTCACAGATGATGACTTTAACGACGTTCTCTTGTTGAGTGTTAGTTCCATTACCCCTGATTTTGTTAAGCTTTGTGCTGAAAAATGTCACCAGGTCGCTCATTAATAAAGACTTTGAACTTCTGTATAATATGTGTTTTCAGAAGGTTTTTTTTATTGGTGCGGCTCTCGGGCTCTCTGTGACTTGTCTAAGCGGCCCTTGATATTCTGCGGGTTGGGGATCCCTGGCTCAGAAATTATATTTAAAGATTAAAAAGAAGCCAAAGCTAGGGGGGGGGGGGGTAGTACCATCCTTTTGATATAACCCCCTTAGAATATGGAAATGGTCAGTATGAACGGGAAAATACCAATCATAAGCCGTTTAATCAAGATTGCCTTGAAGTTTGCATTTTCCCAAAAAGCTTTTTTGACTCAAAAATTGCCTCACAATATCGGTAAAGACCTAGAATACCGTAAGGAAACTTAATATTATTGACATTAAATTTACTTGAGACAAATAATAATGTACATCAAGCACAGCAAGACCAGAATGTGTGTCCAGAGTGTGTTAGTGTTCAAAAACACTGGCAACAGAGAGTCAGTGACGTAGAATTGTGCCCATGGCCTCATTAAAGTTTCCCAGGGTCACCTCTGTCAAAGACAGGTATGGCTCGACTAGATGAAGTCCAAGAAGGGCACTTGCACAGTACATCACCTTCAGGAAGTCCAAGTCCAAGAAGCACCTCACAATGCTGGTTCCTGAACCTGCAGCAAGGTGGCCACATCTACTTCCTCCAGTTCCTAGTACAGCTGCTGAAATGCTGGAATGATCTTGCTGTAGGTTGTTTCAGCTGACGTCGTCAAAGACAGGTATGGCTCGACTAGATGAAGTCCAAGAAGGGCACTTGCACAGTACATCACCTTCAGGAAGTCCAAGTCCAAGAAGCACCTCACAATGCAAACCAACTGATAGGTAATATGTTCGTATTTCTACAGAAAGGATGCCACATCCACTTCATTGTAGAGACTGATAGCGCAGATCAGTGTCAGGCGATTGAAGCGCTCGTGCTTGAGGCTAATAGACTTGTTTGGTCGAAGTGATATGTGGATATCGAATTCATGTGCCTGGTTTCATGGTTTGTGATCAAATTCATGGTTGATGAGTTGAGTCATACAATCGAGGGCTTGTTCAGTCACACATGTTGCGTTTGTTTTTGCATTGGTGAGGAAGTTTGAGTAGATTTTGTCTCTACCCAGCGTGTTCTCTATTTCAGCCCACTGTTTGGTGATGACTCAATTAAACATTAGAGTTGGGTATTGTTAGAGTATGGCCCAGTGTACGTGAATATACGCACACGGGCTCTAAGGTGGGATAAGCAAGGCATCAACTGTTATTGTTCTAAGAATGCCATTTGAATAGATAGCGGCAGCTGCGTGAACAAAGAATATTACAAACACAATAACAAAAGTAGATTTTAATACACACTAAATAAAAGGCAATAAATAAATATGAATATATATAAGTACATGAATAAGACGGAATTAGGTTCCGAATACTAATTTGATAACCAGGATCATTAAATGGTTATAATGGGAGATTTATGGTAGTGAGCGATTTGTTCCTTTAAACCTCGAGAGTAAAGCGGGGCGAACTTGGGGGGAGGTCTTGGTGACCTTGATTACTCACGGGTGTAGCTGGGAACCCGAAGAGGGTGGTGCTACTTTCTCCAAACTTGGATTTTGCGAGATGTGGGCCTCTTGTCTTCAAGAGGTCACCGGACGAACTTCGAAGGGGGCAAGTGACTTCTCCAAACTCGGATTGAGTGAGTTATTGGGCCTCTTGTTCTCAAGAGGTGACCAGAAGAACTTCGGAGGATGGCTTCTCCAATCCTTCATCCGAAGGCGGTTGGAAAGGCTGACGTTGCCTCATGAGACTCTTCTCCCTGACCCGAAGATATGTCTTCCGTGGCTTGTGACCGTCACTAAACACTTCTCGGGAGAGAGCGTTGTTGAATCGAACTCCTTTTGGGGAAGTGTCATCTAACCAAATCTGTCGGTAATCATTGGGAGGGTGCATATATACAAGGAGTTCTCCTAAACAGGGAGAGAAAGAGGGGCCTTCTTGAACCCTCGTTATCGACCGTGACAACCGAGCGTCTCCTTGCGGGAAAGTGTAAGAGGCAGGGATCAGCGGGTCAGACGGAACGACCAGCGGCTGGAGGCATAAAATTTGTTCGAGGCGAACCTACAAAATAGATGAGTAATCTCCCGACCCGCGGGGAGGAAAGACTAAGACGGCAGGGAGGTAGCCTTCAATTTTAGCATCATGCCTCGGTGTGAATTTCTTAGTGACCTGGCAGCAAGTCCAAAACGGGTGAAGTGGGGGGGGGGGAGGGGGGGGGTAACTGCTCGCTTTCTCTCCCGAAGTAATATCTTAGGAGGTGGGAAAAAACTACTATTATAGTGGACCCCTCTACAAGTATACGCCGCAGAACAGGTGATCTGGAATGTGTCCAGAGTCTAGACTTTTTGGCAATAGCTCATCCACTTTAAAATTGTGAGCTATCTTGTCTGTAATTACAAAGTCTATTTTCTCGAACAGAGCTTTAGATGCGACACCACTTGCCGCCTCCAGGATTTCAAGAATTGCGACCATCAGAGCAGCCAAGTTATTCCTGGACTCAAAAGCAATGCTCATGGTCGGTAGGGCCGGTAAGTTCCATTGACAGTGATACCCTGAACGGAAAAAGAGCCAGCGCCCTGCTTCTTTGAACTGTATCAGAATAAGTCACAACTACTTGTTCATCAGAGTTCATGTTCTCCTGTACGATCTTATCTAGCGCCATGATTTCAATGCTCTTGCCTGCATCCCAGACACACTTGGATCCTGGAAGGGTGTCCAAATCAATAATTTCTCGCTCATCCTGTGCTTTTCAGTTTCGCCCAAACATCTTGTTGCCGACTACGATCACAGCTGATTCTGCTTGCCACTCAGACATGTGGTAGCAGCTCTTCAGTTTGTCAACAGACTCGTAGAATTCTGGTCGGAATTTTCGTATACTTTCACGGATGTAGTGATATTGGCGTGGTAATTCATCATGCTGCTGAGTGACTGTGTCTGTCACCGTCCGCCGCTCCTTAATACTTAAACCCTCATCTTTTTCAGCAGAACTATGACTTTCAACACCAGAGTAGGTATTATCTGTGTCCATGCAAGCATCTTCAGAATCAGGCTGTTTACCGTCCTCAAAGGATGCAACTGACACAGAGATTTCTTTCCCCTTTTCACACTCAGCTCTCATTCTCTCTAGGCTCTGCTTATCCCTGCTCTGACGCTCCATCGTTTTCATCCATTTCCTCTCCACGAAGTCTTCACAGTACATTTTCTTCTGGGTTATTTTGTTCTCAAGGAAGGTCCATTACATTTCATCCAATTTCACTCCATGTTTCAGTTCCATCTTCTTGCGTATTTCAGAGTCCTGGCAGAACACGTCCATCAACTGTTTCATCCTTTCATTGAAGTCTGCTGCTCTCGCTTGAAAACTGTCACTTTGTCGCTGTTTTCGTTCAGAGTGGATCAGAGTGGCAAATTTACGATACAGCTTCAAGATGTATTTCTTTATGTGCCTGGTGTGGATGGTGTACAGATTTCAGAATAGCCATTGTTCCTGAACCAGCTCTGCCAGCAGCTGAGCTGCTGCATCCTTGGAGCGCCAAGCTTGGCCTGCCCGCTTTGTCCGCAGCAAGTAGAACATATTCTGTATGACATCTCTGCCAGTTGGGAGCATCCCATGTGGGAATTCTGCTTTCCATATATAGTCCATACCACACAAAGTCTTCCTGGAATGAGATCTCGTGTCTACGCTAGCCATATCTATTTAACCTGAAAAAAGAGAAATAGTATTAAGTTCCTGTAAACAATTATAATATAATTATATATATACCAGGCAATGGCTTCGATACTCTCCCCTACGGGGGGAGCTTGCGCTTCGTTACTAAGATTATAATTTAAAATCTAAAAAAAATCGTCATCGTTAAATTTTGTTTAATTTTCTGAACTTCGCCAATTATAATAATTTTAAAAAGGAACTCTAAACTAAATTTCATCCCTCCCAAAATATCACGTTACTAAAATATAGTTATAGATAAAATAAAAAAGCGGCCTTACTTAAATTTTAATAAATTTTCTGAACTTCACCAATTCTAATTCATTTTCTTTGAAAAACATTATAAAGTATTGGATAATCCTATTTATTTTTTCTGAACAAAACTATTTTGTTTTTTCAAACTCTAAAGAAATTCTTAGAAATTACCTTGATAAAAATTTAAAATATACTTAAGTCATAACCAAACTAAGATGAAATTATTATTCAAATACTCTAAAATATCCCGTTCTTAAATTATAGTTAGTGATGATGATGATGATGATGATGATGAGGGTGATGATGAAGTCATATAATAATTTTAAATATGAAGAGTTCAAGGGCTACTGGACAAATGAACCCTTCTTCTTAATAACTTTGAAAAACCTGTTATCAACTGATGGAGATAAAGTTTTGATGCGAGCAAAGAAACATTTTTTGCAGCATCTTGAAAGGCTTCCTAAAGGTCATTTTTGCTGTCAAATTGCTTGCCACCTGAATAGATGTATCTTTTCAAGATGCTCCAAGAGCTTTCTATTTGATTTAGGTCGCAACTTTTGGGAAGCCAATCAATGATTGAGTCTCCTACAAATCCTTTCAACTCTAGCTAATTATTAGAGAAGGTGGAGGCATAACTAGGAGCATTATCCTACATGAAGACAAGTGACTTCATTATCCTCACTGACTGCCTTTAGAACCAAGTTAGAAAGCTTTACTTCAGGAGTCTTCGAAGCCTCTTTGAACCCATCATTAACTTTGAAAGTTCCTACTCTTTTGTCTTCAACAATTGAAGTAAAAATCATTAATCCTCTTCTTACTTATTGTGGTTTGATGAATGCTTCACATGCCATCTATTGCTGCTGGAACTAAATCGAGGTAGTATACTTGAAATAATAATTTTTATAGTTCTTATTTTTAAGTTCTTTCAAAAGGGTCCTATAACGCACATGTATCTCTTTCGACCTAGTGGAAAAAAATATTAGTAGTACCCATAATAACTATAAAATTAGTATTTTCCTTAGTTTCGTCTGCAAAATCAAAATTGGAATTCGTTATGCCTTCGACTTTACGTCCCGGACTTTACGTCCCGGACTTTACGATCGCTGCCTTTCTTAGCCACAACCTGCCACTAAACTAAGGTTGGTTACGCATTCTCGAATCGCCGACCAGAGGGTCTTCATTCTCATCTTCATCCTGCAGAAAAGCTAAAACTGCGCAACTATTAGTTGTTATTATCGGTAGTCTCTCCTAAAGCTGTCTTCAGTAGGCACCTCGAATACCGGGTAGAAAAGAAACATCAGACGTATTAAGTGCAACTTCTCCTACACGTTGATAGTCCTCCGTTGGAGAGGGTTACTTGCAGTACTCAGGCCTACGAGTTACGGCATCCAACTTAGCCTAAAGATGCGCGATTTCCTCCTTTAGGCGAAGACGGTATCTTACAATTCATATTAAAAACATGCCTCTTAGTTTAGTTTGTAAATGCATTTAAGCGAATAAAATTGTGCAACAAAACAAAAAAAAACTTATTACTTAGTATTCTGTGTTTGAGTCTGGTGGATATGATCTGACATTGCGGCAATATGAAATAGCCTCCTAGGCTGAATAATACCCCTGGTTATAAAGTGGACTAACCCAGAATATTCTCAGAGTATAAAACAAGCTTACTTTCAACCCTGGGCATAATCTAGGCACTGAAGTATATCTTACCAAGATACACCGGCCCTCCGAGAGAGCGTGACGGTCAGGCGTCGCATTCACTTCGGTTCGCTGGGGATGAAGATGATAAGGATGAAGATGATTTTTTAGTTCATTTTGTGGCGAACTCTATTACTAGAGGGCAAACGAAGGAATGGTTCTGAAGGAAACCAATGCAACGGAGGGGTTACCATTTTCTTAGAGGAAGAGTTGAGGATTTGGTCAATTCAGGAGAAGATTTATCGAACGGATCTACCAGAAACACAGGTTACTTTATGCATGTAGGAACTAATAATGTCTTATCAACAAGAACAGAAGAACTTATAGCAAAGTACCGCCAACTGATGAGAAAGCTGAAGGGACAGGTTAGGAACATAGTGTTTACATTTCTTTCTCTGACATTGGTGCCACATATATTTTCTAGGGAAGAGTTTCATACATTAACAATTTTTCTTGGCTCTCACTTACAACTTTTAAACCGGGAGGAAATTTTAAACGATAGAAACGCCCAAGAAATGCAGAAAGATTTTTGACATTCCTTTTTAGTCGCGTGCGGGTCTAGTAACGGGGCGACTCTACATCTCACTATGTCGATCGGTTGGTCCCCGTTTTGCTTCTTTTTTTTGTAATAGCATTGTAACTATTCAGCCGATTCTAATTAAATTTTAAACCCTTATGTTGTTTTACATTCTCTTTCGAATTATATATTGACAAAGGTCCTCCCAAGGTTAACCCGGGAATTATTTTATTTTGGCAATAACATCATAACTATTCGGCCGATTCTAACAAAATTTGAAACCCTTATGTTGCTTTAGATTCTCTTTCGAATCATATAATTGACAAAGGTTCTGCTCTCAAACGAAAATGCAACTATTTCCTAATAGATAAAATATTGAATATTAAAAGCATGTTGCTCCTGAAAAACAAATAAGTTACAACTAAAAATAAATTACTTTAGTCACTAGGGTTTGGCGAAGGTTATATGCTCACCGTAGGTTATTGCTAGATTTTGATGAAATATTTTTGAAAAGTGTAACATAGGTTATGAAATAAGTGATGAAACTTTGGGTCCGATCTAGTTCCTGATACGGATACTGGATCACATACTCACTTTCTTTAACAGTGCGACAGAGGAAATTTTCTGACCGTGGCGAAGGTGGGCGCTCTCTGAGTGCTTCTTAGTTTTAAATTAGATAAAAGATAATTTATTTTTATTACTTTTGAAACTCGGAATATTATTTAGCCGTATTTTTAAAATAATTGTTTTTGTAATATTTGTGGACACAAACCTCTTCCTTTCAGAACCGCTGAAGGGGTTGTCATTTTTAGAATCTCATGATCCGGAACGGGTAGATTTTCCTTGGTCCACGAATGACTTCCAGCTCACTGGTTAGTAACAAACACAGTACTAGCATTATTCCCGCATATCCCCTTTTGCCTTCAACGATATCTCCAGATGCTATCGAGATTTGCCAGTGACTGTCATGCTAATCTTTATGTGAATTTTATTATCCGGTGAAGGGACCTCACTACTATTAATGAGTCACGGGGAGCGCATTTAACTTAAACTAACCTCGATGATAAAACCAGTAGCATCAAAAGGCATCAAAGGGGATATTTTTAAAAAAATCCCAAAACAAGCCTGTACAAGGGAAGATCCAAAAGTTCCTGTCTAAATAGGTTATATAAATAAAAAATAAAATGACCCTTTTTTTTTGCAATCTTCTAATATCTTATTGTAGTTACTTTTCTAGAAATGAAAATACCAATCCCTCTACTAATATGTTCACAGCCCATAGACATCATTACTAAAAAAAAAAACCCCTTCTCCTCTTGCAAGATTCTGGTTTTGATCATCGGCCGAGTTGGGTGGGGGGACGCGGGATTCCTCAAGACCCACCATTAAGAGCCCCCTTGCAAGTGCAATAGTGTGACTTGAGGCATTCTCAAGAACGAGCCTGAAAATAAGCTTTTCTAAAAGCTGTTTAAACGATACTAGAGGGAATGAGTTCCTCTGCAAGACGATTCTTCCACTTTGCTGTTAAGATGAGAAGGAATTTAAGCAACTGTTTTATGAAATTGCCTCTTTGAATCCCGTAAGACCGAGATGGTTTGGATTTTAGATCGTACAAAATATACGGACCCATATATGTAAATTTGTGTCTCTATAAATGGGGTAGAATTACCTCGGACCATTAATTTACTCATCAGCTACCCGTTACGATGTCACTCGCTTCACTCAATTTGATAGATGAGTACTGGTAGTATGAATCAAGAGGTTTAAGTTGCAGTTAAAACAAGAAGTTTATTTATCTATTATGTGGTATTTTTATTATTAGTGGAAAAAAAACGAGAATGACAATTCGTCTAAGATACAAACAAGGACGAGATTATTTAGGTGCTAGAGCTTACGCAAGGAGGGCGGTTTCTTCTGATGGCGGGCCAGACCTATAAAACAGTTGAACGATGGTTCGCATTGTTCTATCCCCCATGCCCATAGGAAATGTTTAATTAATGTTTCCACCTCCTACAAAACTACTACAACATTTGAAGAGGGAGTTAATTATTTCAATCACAAATTGAATCTCATACTTTTAGTGAACGAAGTGAACTAAAACATAAGTTTTTAACTCTTTACATAACATTTATTCAGAAAAATTTCATGAAACATCAGTACTCAATTGTCTGCATAAAACTCAATGGAATTCTTCTTTAGGATTTTTGTTCAAACTTTCTTTCTGGATTGACAAAAGAAATTGAATCTAGATTCACGCAAGTACGTTGTTACAAATGGATCAAGAAACATATCGAATGATGCACACTCCTCCTCCAAAGTCTTGCTATCAAATTGCATTTCAAGAGATCAATTTGGGTGCAAATCAATAAGATCTTCTTTCAGCTCATCATCATTCGACATTTTCTCAACTTTGTAAGAATGTCGAGTCGTGATCTATTCTTGTGTAATCTTCCCCTTCTCCGGGAGCAAAATATCTATTAAGCGATTCTGAAAGCTTTTCTAAATGAATTAAGAGTACTTCACGTACATTAGGTGTCATGAATCTATTATCATCAACCATCTCTTCAAATAAAGGAAAATATGAAAGATTGCCTCTTTTCAGCCTTCGACGGCAAAGACAACTTTTCTTTGGAAGAATTCAACTTTATTCCTTTTCCTCGAAGAGAAACACAAATCATTTATATGAGTAAAAATATAAACTAAATAAGCCAGAATTTTTGTGAATTGTTGCGGTTTCACTGCCAGAACCAGATCACATTCAAGCTCGTCCAGAAAAACTTGGATTTCTTTCCGCAGTTTAAAGAGGCAGGATAAAACTTTATCTTTATCCTCTTTTTCCTCGTCCCAACCAACGGACTTTTGTATGCAAGAAAAAAACAACTGAATATTCCCCTCCCAAATCTGTATAAAATGATTTAAAATGCGATGGTTCAAAGCGCCGCCCATCAACCAGTTGATCTTCATACAAGTATTAAGGCTTTTTTTAGCTTTGGAGGAAACGTTATGTCATCACGATGCTCATGGACAGAGGTGGATGCTAGGAAAATTTGGCGTAGAAAGTTTGACCGTAGAAATAATCACACAAATTTTGTAAAAAAAAATAAATAATAATGGGAATGCGAATAGATTTGCAAATTGCATCATTTAAAATTTAAGTTTTTAATAATAGCACAAATCTTATTAAAAACAATGGCAATGGAAATAAACGAAACATATAAAAGGCCTTAATTTGAACAAGAAGAATTAAAATCACATGCATTTAAAAACACAAATAAAGACAGCACCTAAAAATTAGTTAAAGGGTGTGTATATTATATGCTAGGGTATACGTAAAATATGTTATTTTTTGTCCTAAATGTAACGAAGGACTTGCCTATGAAGTCTATCATTGATGCTACTATATTACTTCTTGATATCGCAGTTTCTTCCCTCTTGTGCATCATAGGTGTTCATCGCTAAGCTTTCTTCTTTCGTCACTGCAGCACAAAGTTTCTTTATTGATGAGTGTGTATTAGTAATGGAGCTTAGGATTAGGTCATGAATTTCTTTTATGCTGTTATTGGCACTGTCGAAAACGTTGCACAATTCTAAGGGGGATGTTGGCTTATTCTTAGTCTACGTGCGCCTCGGCGTCGCTCTCCTCCCATATGAATTTCAAATAAGCAAAAAATCTTGTGATAAGTCATCTTGATCTGTCAATTTAAGAAATCCATCTATAACATCCGTAGGTAGCAGAAATGCTAACATTAAATTATGGTCTTGAATTCACTGTTTGATAGAGCACCTTCAAACCATTGGTTAATGTTGGGTTTATGCCCATCCTCGATTTGGGATTTTTTCGAAGTAAGAAATAACTATTTCCGAAGAAAAATTATTCCGTTTTCTCTTTTCTGCGGTGAAGTTGGATATATATATATATATATATATATATATATATATATATATATATATATATATATATATATATATATATAATCATATTGTATTACATATATTTTTTATGGTAATTTCAAAATGGGGGCTTTGCCCCCATACCCCCACTTAATTGTGTGGCCCCCCCGTAATTAAAAAAAACCCTCGTAATATTCCTAATTCGAAAGCCTAACATTAGTAGACTCGAATTCAAACGGCAATTGCTAGATGTCGTTAGGCCTCTAGTTTATCTACCACGTTCCTTGATTTCAGACATATAAGCCTCCCCCCCTCCCGAATGCTATTTAAATCAATCATATTTTCTTTAAAATTGATTAATATGAAATGTCGATATCATATTTTAATACAGAAAAAAATCACTTCAAAATGATACATAATAAATATGTGATTCAAAATCTACAATGTCTCCCAAGATGGCGACCAATCTATTTTTCGCCATATCATAATTAGAAATTTGCCCAAATTAAGTAGTGAAGAAGCTATATAAGTAAGTGTATATGTAGGATATATTTGCGTATTTTTAAAAAAATAGAGATATTTATAATATAGTGCCCACAAAATTCGAGGGTGGGCACCCACCATTAACCAAACCATTATCTATAATATTGTAGTAAATATATTTGGCCATGTGAAAGAGGTAACCTGTTCTAACTACATTGGGGAATACATTCGATACTGCACTGCTCATGTTTTTCTCACTGTCCATCATTAGTGTTTCTGGATTTAATTATGGACGCAAATCGTTCTCTGTGTAAATAAATCTGTTGTACGTTGTTTCATTTTATCGAAGAATAGAGCATAAAGCCGTGGAATGCTAATATTTCTTATAACACTTTTACACTTGCAACTGAGGATGTACAAAAGCCTATCATGTTTTGCAATGAAAGCCTCTTTGACATGTAGCTGGTCTACTCCCAGATCTCTTGGATCTTGTTTAAGAGTGTGACTCGTGAATATACAACGGGGGCTACAAAAGAGCTGTTTGCTCGTGCCTACTTTTCAAGCTCTTTAGGATAAATGTCTTTTGCAAGACACGCGTGGCTGGGTAGTTTCTCACATCCCCACTACTTTGTTCTCTAAGCAATAGTCCATATTTCAGAGCGTCACCCAGAGTTGGGAGTTCAGAGGACAACAACTCTTTACCATTTCCAATTAATTGCTCAAGTGTGTGAATGTCCCAAGTTTTGTCCTCATTTTAAAAGCCATTGTAGGTCGATTCCCACTGGTTAGGATAATAGCACTGACGGCCAAGCAATCTTCATCACCCTGCTGAATATGCATCAACCTGTGAAATAACCCCCCCCCCCCAGTGAATTAGATATAATTATTAAAATAACAATTATCATTTAATTCCCCAAACAGTTAAAAAAGCGTCAACATTCAAGTACCTTATTGCCAAACAGAACTAAATTATATTAAAACCAGGAAATGGCTTCGCCACTTCCCCCCACGGGGGGAACTTGCGCTTCACTACTAAGATTAAAATTTAAAATCTAAAAAAAAAGCAGCCATGGTTAAACTTTTAGAAATTTTCTGAACTTCGCCAATTATAATAATTTTAAAAAGGAACTCTAAACTAAATTTCCTCCTTTTCAAAATATCACGTTGCTAAAATATAGTTATAGAAGATATATAAAAATAAATTTTCTGAACTTCACCATTTGTAATCCTTTGGGTTTTAAAAAATTCACAAAATTTCGATACTTATATTTATTTCTGAACTTCACCATTTTTTTTATTATAAAAGAATTATTAGAAATAACTTTGATAAAAAAGCATAAGTCATAACCAAAACAAGATTAAATTATTATTCAAATACTCAAAAAATTCGCTTCTTAAATTATAGAGTTAGTCATGATGATGATGATGATGATAACAAAAATATCTTTAGAATTCATAAGTCGTGCTTTAACATTTTAGCCCCTCTCAATTATGGAATTTGAAAGTTGAAAAAATTGATACACTCTTATGGGTCGGTACTCGTTGCTAGGAAATTGTCCCCTTAGTGCAATGTCCCTGAAACCAACAATGCTCGAAGAGCCCTTCGTGACCTCAGGATAAACAGGCACCCATTGCGATTCAGGGGCAACTGAATATAAGTACCCCATCAGGAGGAATTTGGAACGTAAGAGAGGGTGAATATGTTCTACTGTGAAGACGGGAAGGGAATTGATCATGTTGTAATTGTGGTAAAATTACTAAGTGCCATGGCACCATGATACGATCCTGGGAACAAAGGTAGTTATTATATTCTTAGAACTTGTCCAATAAATTGAGATTAATCTGTGTTTATACCAAGATTATATTTAAGCCCTTAAATCTCGGTGGATTTACTTAGAAACTTTTTATCCTTTCCTACGAGGCAGAGCTCTCTTTTGCAATTAATCTAGCTTCCTTTTAACACAAGATGTAAGATGATACTATAATGCTTGCGATGCCCTCTGAACCGAGGCAAAACTATCTCTCAACTTTAAGCAACTATCTCCCACTACTATCCATATCTTCCACTATTGAGTACATCAAAATGATACTATGGAAAAATGCATAAACGATGATTATGGTGTATTAGGTCATCCTACAAGTAATGTGGCATTATTTTCAGTCGGTCATAATTTAAAGATATAAATTAAGCAACTCTTTGAAGTTATTTATATTTAAATAACTATTTATTAATTTAATAAGTACCGGATTGTGCAAAAATTCTGTTACACTCTTTTTTTTATCTTTCCAGAGATTTACATGTGTGATAGAAAAAGTTCCGCCAAACAAACTTAAAGTTTTAATTTTCCAGCACGTGTCCTTAAAGCATTTTTTCCATTATATGCAAGTGTGTAGAGATGCAAGTGAAAAGAATCGAGATCTCTTTTCTCCTGCCCACGAGCCACAACATATACTACACCGTAAAGCGGCTCGGCGTTAGCCGGATGACAGTCAGAATTGCGGAGAGGCTCAGGAACGGGAAAGACCTTAAAAATTGACCTCGTTCAGCCTTCGAAACTGCTCCGAAGCTCAAAATGACAGCGTTCGCGAAGGAGAACATCTCGGTATCCACGGTGTCCAGGGCCGTCAAGTAGGAGGGCGGCAAAAACTTGAGGTGCGTGTAAAGGTTTCTGCTCACCGACCGTATGCGATAATAATGTCGGGGGCGCTGTCGTCGCCTTCTTAACGACTTTATGAGTCATGAAAATCGAATTCTCATTTTTTTTATGATGAAAAAACCTTCTCGGTTTATACAGTCATCAACAAGCCAAACAACCCCGTTATAAGCTTCGTCCTGGACGTCTCCGAGATCTGCTAAATGTCCACGACCAAGCAACCAGCCTCCGTGATGATATTGGGCGTCGCGACTTCGAGTGGCGAGAAGACGCCGCCGGTGTGGTGTATCAGGCTCACTGCGGCTGATTACAGGGACATCTTAGCCACGAAAGTCCTGCACTGGGTGAGAAAGATCATGTAAAAGGGGACTATGTCTTTCAGCAGGACGGTGCCACGGTCCTCACGGCCAAGACCGTGCTAGAAAGATTGGGATCGAACATGAACTTCTGGTCGAAAGAGTTTGGCCCCCCCCTTCCGCAGTCGCCAGACCTTAATCCCCTTGACAACAGCGTGTGGGCAGATGTCGAGGGCGAGGCCTGCAAGGTCCGCCACAGCAACATCGAAGTGCTGAAGTCTTCCGTCAACCGTGTGTAGGCCAACATGAGGCAGGACTTCCTTCGCAGCGTGTGTGAGGTCTTCAGGCCTCGCCTGCAGCGCGTGCTCGCTGCCGAGGGCGGCCAAATGGATTAATTTTACAATTATAGCACATATTTATATATTAAAAGAATAAAAACGTGTCCAACTGCATCAAAACTATCACTGTGTCCACTTGTTGCGAGCGTCGTAACGAGGTTAACATAACTTTTGCCATATCCCGTAATATAGTTACCATCAGTATCTACTACTAGTCTCCATCTTTCTACTAACTTTTCAATGCCATGTTTGTAAAAATCGTTTGACCTTGATTTAAAAAGGTTTAGAATTTCTTTTACCCATTTTCTGTCATGATATGAAGTGGTAATATCATAATTTTAAAAACTTGTTTTTGCTATTGCTGCCCTTCGCGTACATGTGTTTTTCTCTACACGTTGCTCTTACGGTCTTTGTGTTATTCCTGCCACTTAAAGCCCCTATCTACCTATGAATTATCAGATTCTAATTACCTTTTTGCATTTGAGGTCTGTTAAAGTAGATAAAGTGAACTAGTAAATTTTATATATTTTGAGTATTAAGGCATTTCCTCGGAATAGGGAGGAAGCTTGTATACTCCCTCCCTCCCCCTTGAATTTGTCATCATATCAATTTATTTTCTGTACTATCATCAGGAATTACAAACAGTCCAATAAACCACTTATTACGCTGGTTCTAAAATTAGGTCGTAAACTTTAATTGTTCTATCCTCGGCAAAGTCATTGTCTTTTTTTCTCAACAAGTTCAGTTTCAGTCGGAATGGAAGAGGAATTTGTGATAATTCTGTTCTTTTTAGGGACCTGATGCAAATGACAGGATATCTTCAGCCAAATAAGGGCGGCTTAAATATATTTAATTATTTCTAATCCCTTTTGTTTGCACTCCAGACCTCACAATCCAAGGAATCTTGTTGACTACTGATGTAAACAGCTTTAATAAAGGAAAGTGATCTCATTTTTACACTCTTCCCTTTTTTATTCTTATTTTTATCTTGACCGCGTGGAGCCTGAGAGACAAAGAAGAATAAGGAACGGTATAAACAGAAATGGATAACAGAGTAGGTCTTACTGGCTTTCATTGTTCACTGTTCAATGTTTGGTAGAGAAATAGAATAAGAGGGGAATAAGTAATAAAGAGAGAAGAGGGCGAGATAGTAAGGAAAAGGAAGGAAGTAGTAATAATGAAAGGTGTCGGTGAACGGGCCTTCTCCGTTTGGGTTAGTTGACTGATTATGGCAATATCCCAGTACGGGATCTTTTTTATTATTTGTTACTTAGTTATGTCCCACTACAGGATATTTCTATGTTCTTGTTTTTTTCGTCTCACTACGTTATCTTTTTTTTATCTGTTAGGTATTATTATTACCTAAACTTTGGTTCTGGCTAAGGCGTTCTTGTGTTTGGTAGGTAGCATTTGCATAAACCCACTTCTGACTCAGGGTCAAGACTGGCCAAAATCACCCTGTGGAAAAATCTCGTCCAGCTTGGCCCGATGTCCTGACTTCTGTGAAGATAAATATTGACTTGTTTGATTTCAGTTTCTTCGTAGAAACTTCTACATAGAAGTCTGAGAATCTTGCCATCTTGTGTTGGTGATCAACTAGTGTCTTTAGTTGTGCACTCTAGGTATCCTGGTCATATTGCTGTTGGATAGTGCGTTTAGTGATATAGCAGGATACACCAGTTTAGATCTAACTAGACCAATTTATAACTTCATGTTGTTTTTGAATCGGTTGATTTAGTCCAATTCGGTACGAGCTTGTCCTATTCGTGCGTTAATGTGTCCTTTCATGCCAGTGCTGGCAAGTCTAAAGCCAAGGACTGACACACTTGGGACTTATCGACAGGTCTGTACTGGTATGTACTGCAAATATTTCTTGACTGCTATCATAGCTCTGTCATATCTCTTTCCTTTAATATTATTTTGGAAAACTTTCTAACCCTAAATCATCTCTGCTCTTCGTCATCATTAATGTCATTTTCTAACAGCATAAGAATATCTGGATCTAGTTCTTTATATATATTTCACAGTTTATGCTTGTACAATGGCCATCCCTGCATATTATTTGCTAGAATAGTGAGACTATTCCTAGCAACCATCTTGTCTCTTCGTTTGGCTTGTGGGCTTTTGGTAGTGCGAGGGGCTGTATAGTCAGCCAGAAAGAAGTTTTTATAAAAGGATGGCTCGTAGAAATTGAAGCCGTCGTCGCACAGCTTGATCTTCTTCTCCATCAAAGCTGCCTTAACCGATTTCTCGTATAGGGATAAATAGAAGGACCATTTAAAATGGCCTCTGCGAACTCCTGTAATCAAGTCCTCTAGAAAGATTGCCTTTTACTGTCTCGTTTGAATATTCAGTGCGATAGGGAGATTAACCTCCTTACCATCGAGCTTATACTGTCTTGGTGTGGCTAACCTGGGGGA
This sequence comes from Ceratothoa steindachneri, assembly GCA_963969495.1. Classification (NCBI taxonomy): domain Eukaryota; kingdom Metazoa; phylum Arthropoda; class Malacostraca; order Isopoda; family Cymothoidae; genus Ceratothoa; species Ceratothoa steindachneri. The sequence continues at coordinate 150,704,090 of OZ018320.1, forward strand.
CGCTAGTGCTGTCCTGTTGATGGCTCTTCGGTTCTTCGTTATTGACGCTCAGTAGCTTAGTTTTGGTTGAGGCGGGAGCCGTTTCCTGGCTTTCTTCAGGTTCCTGATGCGTTGGCCTCTCTCATTTTTTGGGGAGGGTTGAGGAGCTGGTGTGGTTGGTTCAGCTGGCAGTTTCTGGGCCTTAGGAGCTAAGACAACTTTTGCCGACTGCAGGTTGACGGGAACTTTATGGGTTCCAGTCCATTCGCAGTTAGTATCTTTTTCATTTCTGCGTTGAATGTCCTCAGCAGGACAGATTCATTACATGTGCATGAAGAATACATGTCAGCATCATGGGAGGCATTGAGTCGGTTAGCTGTATAATAATTTTGGGTTGACTGGTTTTTGGGATGGGCTGTTGAAGAGGCGTGGACTTATGGGCCACCTCGTAGGAGGGTCGTGGTCTGTCTATTGCAGCCCACGTCTTGTTGAACTAATCCTTTCTGACCGGTCACTTCATGCTTATGGTTGACTCGCACAGTTGATGCACATCTTAAACCCATTTACACAGTACATCCAGTTGTGACCAGTCTGTGTGCACGCTGAACACATTTAGGTCCATTTTTGATTGGGCAGGCGCTGGTCGGGTGGTCCTCGACTTTGTAACATTCGAAGCAGGTTAAAAGCTGGAAGAATCTTTCGTTTTCTATCTGATCAGGAGAGATCTTCATGTAAAATAACTTTACTCTTGCTTCTTTGGCTTTGACTGTCATCTTCCTCTCTTCAAACACAACTTTGAGCACGTGAGTGAGGCTACGGAATTTGGCAAACTCTGCCCCCTTTGCCCATTGTTTATTTCTCTCTATTTCCAACTTTATCTTTTCTGCGGCCCTTTCGCCAAACCAATGGTAAACCTGGCTGCAGATTATGGCCTTTCTGGCATTGAGCGTTGGTGATGGCTTGGTTTAAGCCCAATTCTGCCTAGTTCTTGGATGGCCGCTAGTGATGTTTATTTAATTATCTGCCTGTGTGTGACAGATTGCTGTGTAGTCTTTTACCCTTCGATCAGTCTTTTGAGTCCGATATGTAGCTTGCCAAAGATCCTCTCGAAGACTTTGGTTTTGTCTGGGGTCTCATTGCTATGGAGCCTTAGCGGGACACTAAAGTCCAGCCATCCCCTCTGTAGCCGTTCATAGCTGGGCAGTCTCATCGAGCTGGACAGTGTTCCAGCTCCATCTTCTCTTGTAGTTTTACCTTTCTCAAAGGTGAGATAGAAACAGGAGTCTCCAATCAGTTTACCTCTGGCTGTATATTCTCTGAAGGGGCGTCAGAAACAGGGGAAATATCCAATATGTCCGACGAGTTTTGAACAGATCACGTGGGGTAGAGCTGACTGAGACCTCGGGCCCCATCGCGTCTTCTCTCCCAAGCAAGGGAGAAAAAGGAGGAATCTCCAATCAGTCCTCCTGTGCTTGTTAACGTCTCTCTTACGAGCGGCAGAAACTTGAGGAACTTCCAATCCTTTTGCTGCTCAGTAGCAGATAGTGGTAGCACAAGTTTCGCCAAGGCCTTGTAGGTTTCTTTATGCGAGCTTTCAGGTTTGTATAGTGCTGGAGACTGGACTATGATTCATTGAGTTTCTTCTGGGCTGTAACTGCATTCGGATTTTGCGGGGCAGCGGTCCTTGGTGGAGGGCGTCAGCCTAAGGTTTGGCAGAGAGACCTGTGGCAGCTCTTCCGGGTAAACTGCGAAGCCGGGTGAAAAAGATTCGTGAGAAGCATTTTGGCGAGGCAGGTGACCCGGGGAAGGGGAGGAGATCCTTGTACTGGAGCTAAGGGGTGTAGCTATACCGCTGAGTATCTTAGTACCGTTTGTAGGGTCGAAAGCGTCGAAATTCTTTCACAGCAAAAGGGCCTCTTTCACTTTGCCTTACCTCCTTTACCGGTTTGTTAATTCCAGTCAGCTAAGATCTCGTCTTTCTAATAAACCTTACTTCCATTTTCTATAGCACTCTCCTTACGGTATCAGTGTTAGCTGAATATATATATATATATATATATATATATATATATATATATATATATATATATATATAAATAAATATATATATATATATATATATATATATATATATATATATATATATATATATATATATATATATATATAAATTATAATCTACGAATGACGGAGAAAGAGATTTTGTATTCAATGTTATGTTTTACCTTGAAATAAAACCCAGATTAAACTTCAGTATGCATTTATTCCTATCTTTCTTTTTATCTTCTTTAGCTGATTCTCAAAAGCGACAAGCCCGCACAACATATCAAATATATACTTCCAGCATCTCGAAAACATAGCAATCTCATCCATTACAGACATCTTTAATCACTCTTAGCTAAACAACATAATCCCATCAATCTGTAAAACAGCGCATATCACCCCAATCCTAAAACCAGGCTAACCTCCAACACAACCAAACTCTTATCGGCCCAACTCACTCAAAGGCACCTTATCTAGTACATTAGAAAAACTTGATTACAAAAGAATTAGCCACACATGCTCCTCTCATGAACAAAACATAGATTCAAGAAAGACTACTCCATCACAATCCTCCTAACCAACCTCACATAACCCATTCTAGATTGTTAAGTTTGCAGCTTCTTTACACATGTATCGCTGGTAGCGTGAACGCGTGTTCGTCGAGGGAGGATCTCGTTGATTGGGTTCGTTCCGACGTGGGTTAGCCCCCACCCCCTCTTTGGCCGCGCTATTCCATGACTCTTGAATCGAACCGGAACGATTTATGGTTATATGAGGGAGGGGGAGGGGTGTTTCCGCATATTTTGGGCGAGTCAGGATGCCTACCACCCCCGCTTTCCTCCAATCTTTATCATCTTCTTCTGCTCCCCGGTTCCTTAAAACCAATTTGCATGGGGGACTCGTCCGACAGAACACTTCCAAAGTTTGAGGAAGAGGGAATTTGGGGCTCAGCTTTGCTACGGTACTTAGAAACGACTCCTTCCTTAGCGTGAGTTGCCCGTCCGTTGTTCTTCCAGACCAAGGCAAGATTACGCCTTTTTCTCGAATTGGTTCTGCGCGTTCCCTCGAATTCATATGAAACCACCAAACACATCTCAAAGCTCACATCAAATTCATCCCAAACTCTCAACCTTACTTGCCCTCTCTCTCGTCTAGATTCATTCTAACCTTCTGTCCTTCAAATTCATACGTATCTTTCTATATATTTCGTACCCTTAACTAAACTCTAACTAACGAGAGCATAGGAACTAAGCATCGTTTCGGGTAATATCTGGAGAAGCAAAATTATCTTTCTAAATCAATCGGAGACGAGCACCTCTCATCTAAGCACCACCAACTTGCTTAGCTCTGCCCTGATTTGGGGTTAATAAATTTAACAAGATGGTTTTAACGAAAAAGGCCCCACTCCTGCACGTAGGACCATTCTCACAGCAATCGACATTACAAAGCCCTTGACATAGTACCTAAACACGTCCTAGCTCACAAGATCCTAAACATAAACCTTACAAAATATGACAAGAAATGGCTCACAAACTTTATATTTGGCAGACAAGGCAAAATAATACACAAAACCTACAAACCACACATTAAGCAACTTCACAACGGAGTTTCCCAACCAGCCATTCACTCACCCCTACTCGTTAACCTCTTCCCTCATGACATATCATAACCTCAATCACAAATCATCCGCAGGAACACCTACGTAGACGACATCTTTATCACAGCACAACATTACAACATCGCCACCGCTACCGGAACAATACCGTAGCACACTAGGACAATAGCTCACACAAAAAAGGATGATGGCATCCACAGCCAAATCATCAATAACACTATTGCCCCTTAGCAACCATGAATAAAAAAAACACCCTACAGTTAAACTAAATGGAAAAGCACTCCCTCCTCGGCATCACGCTCGGCAGCCAGATGACTTTTAAAGCACATACAACCAAGATAATAAACAAAGTTACAAAGAAAATTAACACCTTCAAAACATTAGCCAACACTACATTTGGGCAACAGAAGGAATCTCTCATCACAGTATACAAACAATTCATACGATCCACCATAATCTACCCTGTGCCGGCCTGGCACCCAACACTAAAAAGACACCCACTCCAAACAGCTCCAAATTACACAAAATAATGCACTCAGAGTCATCACAGGATGCACAAAAACCACACCAATCGCACATCTCCACGCTGAAATCAAACTAATACCCACTAAGGTACACCTAGACATGATAGGAACCCAACATTTAAGCAGAGCATAAAACCCTTCGCACCCCAACCACCACCTTACAACACGATCACCAGGTTTCTAGTGCCATGCTCAGCGTTTCGAGGATTGAATTAAATACTTCTAAGAAAATAGAACTTTAATTGCAACATGAACAAAAAATGAAATCTAACAAAACAAACTAGACAGTTATGAATTAAACGAGTTTAAGTGAGACTTACTAAATTACACAAGTGAATATACAGTAATGGTTGACTCCAAAGCTCACTTTAATATTGAACGCTAATTGACCTTAAAAAAAAAGATAATGGAATTTATTTACCTTTAAAAAAACCCACAAGGAAATCTGGTTGGAGACTGAGCTTGGTCTCAATTTTTAGGTAGACGAAAGAATGTTTTTGCGGGCAGACGCGTAGACGTATTCACAGACTTTCCAGATGTTTGTCTGGCGCGGGAATAGGATTAAAAAGCCACAGATGAATTCGACGGGTGACGTTAAGTACGTTGTCTTGGGAAGATGATTTTACCAACGGGACAGGGAAAGTATGCTTCTTCCAATCTTCTGGTTAATCTTGGAATAATTCGCCCTGACGAGCGATGAGTAACCGAGTGAATCCTTTGACGAATGGAGAGTGTTTGAGAAAGTTTACTTTGGGGTATTCCTCAATGGCGAGGACTATCTCTGGGTTTTGTTGTAAACCGGGATAGGGGTTTTCTCTGACGAGAGATAGTTGAGCTTGTTTCTCAATACAAGCTAACTTAAATTTTTTGTGTGACCACCAGGAACTGGCTCAGCATGAGCTTCTTCTGTGTTCCTTTCGTAGGGTTGCCGGACATTGAGCGGGACTTCGTTGTCTCGATTGCAAACTCGATCTTTGATGTTCTTATAAAGTTATCGATATATATACTTCACCACCCCACTGGGGGGTAGGGAAAGGAGGGGAGGGGGATGCGGTCTTCGGAATTAAGCCTCCTCCTCACGTGGTGCTTCTCCGAGCGTCTTTCACTTATCCCTAAAGGCACCTTCTGGCATTTGGTCGACGCTCCTCTAATTTCGTCTATTAAGTGAAATTAAATACCAACTCTTAGGGAAAATATTGCCGGTTTAACCAATGTCGGGCTTGCCGGAGCCGAAATGTGATGATTAGTGCATATCGTCGTCGTGCGAAGGCCTTTCAGGTGGTACTCGAGGCGAGGGGAGAGAGGGGGGGGGTAATTAATAGGGTTACCCGTCCAAATGCCAGGACGTTTTGTTACCGAACAGGGCCTCAGTTTTGAGGGTGGGATTTCGACTTCACTACACAGATGTTTGGTGAGGTAATACAGGATATGACCATTGCCTCTCTGCAGTTTAACTATTTAGTCCTTATTATCTTCCTCTGTGAAAAGTTCAAGGACGGGCCCCATTTGCCGAAATGGTCTCGTCTTTAAGGGGCTTTGTACGAGAACCACATCCCCTACCTTCACTCGATTCGCCCAGGAACTTTTGTAGAGATCTTTGCTTAGTTTTCGCAAACTCGTAAGGTACGAATGAAACTACATGTCTCTGAAAGCTTCGAATTTTTCTGATATGGGTTGTAGGGATGCATTGAGTTGATCGTTGGGGGTTTGAGTCCGGAGTCCAAATTGGATCATCCTTGTCTGAAATGCTTAAAAGTGAGTCTCGAATTATCATGCAGCTTAAAGAAGGAATTGAATTTGAGAGGTAATAGATTCACGGCGTTTTGAATCGAAGATATAAGAATGAGAAAGTCAAAGTACTCCAGAGTGGCTCGACCCATGGTCTTATAAAGGCATGATTTTACCTCACGAATTAATCTTTCCCCACACCTCTCGACCCACCCTGAATAAACTGTGATAGTAAGGTGCTTGATGCTACTAGAAAGTAAGTGAGCTTGGAATTCATCAGACGCCAATGTTTCATTGAGAACCTGACCCCCTTTTACAAAACACTTAGCATTATCGCTGTAAATATAGTCGAGTACCCCATAAAGATTTGAAAACCGCTGAAAGGTTTTGATGAAATGAGAGGTGGACATATCGGGTATAACTTCTAGGTGCACTGCTCTCACGTTCAGACAGGTAAAGATAAGAAGGTATACTTTGACATTGAGACAGCTCAAATTCTTTACAATAAAATGTCCAGTAAAGTCGACACCGGTGTGTTTGAAAGGTTTAACTAGGTCTATCTGAGCTTTCGTGAAATCGGTCCTCTTAGGGTACTTAAAAGCAAAGGAATTAAACTTCTTGCAGATAAAGCAATCGCTAAGAACTTATTAAAAGTTTGGTGGGGGGAGGGGTAACCCAAAATCCTTCGATCCTAAGGCGGTTGAGAGTGGAGTCAATCCCCAGATGCTTGCATTTCAAATGAAACTTTTGAATGATTAGACGAGTTAAATAGTGATTCTTTCCCAACAGTACGAGGTTAACGACGTCGTAGTCGTAAAAGGTAGACTTCGAAATCCGACACTTGCACCCGATAAGAAGGTGTCGATCCAGGTAAAGATCGAGATCTCTCACAAGAGGTGGTATTATATTTCCCCTTGATTAGAACTGGCCTCTAAAAAGTCGTTTGCTACCGGAAAGCTTTCTAGTTGCATGGTAAAAAGCCAATACAAACAACCTGCACAGTTAAGATCAACATTGAATTTTTTTCGAAGGAGGAAGACGAATTTTAACACGAGGAGGGTGACTCTATATAATTTATTCAAATCCGAAAACCTTATGATGTCAAAGAGAGGCTCGATTTTCTCTCGAATGGATACGTGAGTGGATATGAGATTTCTATTTTGTCGCGTCAAGCATTTTAAACCCAGTTGGGGCCACTGCCTTTTGGGAAGTGTAAGCCACGACGGTTCATGGAGCCAAAGGTTTAACTTGAAGCTAAATTCCTTAAGGGAGACGCCCCGCGTTATCAAGTCAGCGAGGTTTTCCAATGTGTTAACGTAATTATAAGAAATGGGCGTTTTGAATTTGCGAGTGAGTTCTTATTTATTTTTATCTATATCTTGCATGCGAGTTCTTATTTATTTTTATCTATATCTTGCAAGCGGGTTTTCACGAAAAACGATCCGTTCTTTGATTTGCTAACATCGCTTAAAAGCCAAGAGAGGACGATATGAGCGTCGACCAGTATTTCAAAGGATTTAAAGGGGTGCAAGAAAGATTCAAGGAAAGAGGTTAGGGTCTTGAAAGCATGAACCACACGATGGGGAGACCTTTGACTTTGACATGATTAAATTAGATTGATTTTGGAAAACAGAATGTATTGAGAATAGGTAGCAAGACGTGCTCGCATCGCAAAATATTTTAAGCTCTGTCCCACCGTCATCCTCAACGGCATATCGTGGAATTTTCACTTCGACAAACTTCGCCAAATCGATGCGAAGTTTTTCCCAAGTAGCAACATCGGGGCCAGAAATCGGACTATTCCTATCCAAATTTTAAGACCACACCTTTCTCATGAGCAGTCTACCACGAATAAGAACCGTAAGATATAATCCGAGGGGGTCAAACAATTGATAAACCATTGATAAGACATTACACTTGGTTTTAAAGATTGCATCGACTTTAGGATCAATTAAACCCATTAGATCACTGTTTACTTGATAATTGTATCCCAAGACTCTTTCGACTCCGCAGTTATGGTTTTTGGACATCTATTCGGCCCTGAAAACGGTTTTGAACTGTTCAAGATTTGTATTCCAGGATTGGAGCTCGAACCCCCCCTTAAGCCAACCTTTCATTGGCGCGAGAGTAAATTTTTTTAAGGAAGTCAGCATCCGAGATAGTATACACAAAATTATCGACATAAAATGAGTTATTTACAAATTTAGTGTAACAGTCATTAAGAAAGCTCTCGAAATGATGTTTTAAAATTAAATTTAACACAGGGGGAGGGGGGCAGGTTTAGACCAAAGACGAGCAACTTGTATCTATAAGAAATGAGTCAGGCTTCTTTAAGCCAGAAAAAGCAGAAACTATTCTTGTCGCTCTCTGACTTTAACCAAATTTGAAGGAAGGCTTGTTTAATGTCACAAAATAGAACAAATTTGTTAGAGAAATCTACAAAGAAGGTAAAACAAAAGCAAGTAAATTTACTCCTCCGAAGGAATCCTCATTTAGAGAAGTCGCCTGATCACATTTCAGAGAGTAATTAAACACAGGTCGTATTCTCGTGGTAGTCTGAAGAGCAGTTTTTATTACAGGGCGATGGGGGATTCAATTTAGTCTTTGGGTTCAACCGCGATTTCTTCTAAACTTCCAACCTCTGATTGGTTTTGAAACACTTCGCTATATGCTTGATCTAGGCCCTGTTTCTCTAAACTCTCTTTAACACACTTCACTGTTACCAAGGCAATTTTGAAGTTGGATGGAGCTTGGGAAAGTACATCGCGGAACCAGAGCAAATCGACAAAATACCTCCCATTCCTAAGCTTTATCGACCTTTTGAGCTGTTCAATTTTAGATTTGCCGATCGATCCCGCATCGGCATCCTTTAACCCGAGAGATTCTAGGGAAAACAGATAATCTAGGCACAAATCTAAATCAAGTTCGGATTTTGTGAAATTCAAAGGGTGGAAATAAGAAGGCGACGAACTAGGAAAAGTTGACCACATGTTCGAAAATTTCGTCAGCCTCCGGTTCCAAATTAGGCCATTGGAGCAAATTAACCTAATTTCCCACTTCGTTCCCCACCTCGCTCTTGGAATCCGAGGAGTTTCTCCCTCTCCCCCCGAATTACCGTCTAGAAGGAAATTACCATTATCCGCACACGAGTTCTTTGAGTATTGTGTGGGGTGTTTGTAGTTTTTGTAGTGAAGTGCTCCCCAGAGGGCCAGCCCACCCGTGAATTGGTAATTGCGGCCAACTGGAGATCAATGGCTGTTTTCTGAAGCGTGGCCGCCTGGGGCACGGGGTACCGCGAGTGACCCTCTAATACCAGTGTATCGCTTATTTGGTTGATATTTCCGTCTCCAGAGAGGACCTGCCCATGCAATCCCTATTTGAGAACTTCAGATTTTGTATGGCGTCGACCTCCAGCAGACACCCTATTCTTGTTATTCTATTCCTTTGAACAAAGGGTTGGGAAAAGCCTCGGCTGTCAGTGGTATGCCATTCTCCCTCAGAAGCAGATTTGCACATTCGACTCGTTTTACCATAAAATCCAAGTTTAAATTTGAATTGACCAAGAATTTTGATCGACATTTGGAGAGATCCGAAGAGAAAGACCGCCTCCAATTCCCCTATGCGTCTGATTTTTGACTCGATGAATGTTTTGATCGTACAAGAATATAAGGGTAATTTCTCCAGATTGGCGCCCATTTGGGAAGCTACGGATTCAGATATGCACGACCTTTGGCTCGCTAGATTGAGTAGGCAACGCACAGGCAAGAATGTACTTCCCAATCCAAGATACCCGGTCAGAGTCTCGGTAGTAGGAAATCTGAATAGAGTTTTGAATTAAGTGAACCTTTGGCTACTTCCACATCAGACTCATAAACTGCCCCAGGTTTTGTCACAAATTTACATCGCGCTTGACAGGGATGGGAGAAAGAGCAGATATGTGAGTTTTTTCCTGACAGAACTTACACGGGTAGGACAGGAAGTGTTTGAACGCGGGACACGATTCTGGGGGATGTCGTGGGGAACAACGGGAGCACCGGCCTAGTTCTAAGCAACGTTAAATCCTACTATCGAGGGTTTCGTATACGTAACAGTTCACCATGTTGTGAGTTCAGGTGCACAACCTTCACTTAGAAAGGAAGGAATTTGAGTTTAGGTTTGAAGGGAGGAGTGACTTCGAAGCTTGAGTTTTGAAATTACGATTAGGTTTAGACTTGCTCATTGAAAGTGACGCCACTCCGCCGGGAGGGGTCGAAAGGTTAGTTTTGAAAGTTTTGACAGATAGTGGAGGCTTAGGGAAGGGGGACTGAAAGTTATAAACAGTTTTGAAAGCAGGAGCCCGAGTGGAGTTATGTTTAGCTCTTCTTTGGAGGTAACTCTCCTTGCCGGGGCCCGAAAAGTACCTCAATTTTTCGAGGCCTCTGATTATACTGCTATAGTTGCCTAAGATTTGTGACAGGGAAAGATAGTCAGTCTTGGTAGTCAACCTTAGCTCATTTTTTTAAGTTTGAAGGTAATTTATTATAAATTACGTAAGATACCAGTATAATATTTCCCCCGCTGACTTCCTTGAAAAAATCAATCCCAAATTCTTTCAATTAGTACAAAATGGCCTGGATTTCAGCGAGGAACACTGATAGTTTGTGGAGATTCGCGTCGGGGATAGTCACGGAGTTTAAGATCTTAGACAGATACGAATCTATAACCGCGTTTTTGTCGAGGAATTCCTTTTCGAGTACATCCGTACTTCCCAGATGCTCGACTATGGAATACGCGTAATCTTTAAGATACCCCTTTAAATACGTAAGTTTAGTGACAGAAGAAATGTTGCTCCTCGAACCTACAAGGTCTTCAAATTGTGATATAAAGGAATGATAATTAAGTTTATCTGTTGCACCGTGAAAGGTCATGCAGGGTAATACAGGTGGGGGAAGTTCTCATACTACGAGTTTGCCCAAGTAGCTCAAAATCTCTTTGAGATCCGAGAATTTAACGTTAGGCTCTGAGGAGGCCTAAGTAGGGGGAAGGGGGGATTTCCTATTCATCGAAAACTCATTTAATTTAGATTTAAAATCAAGATCGTATTTGACCTGAGCGGAAAGCTCTCTGTCTACCATTGATTCGTTCCTTTCCTTTGCGCAGAGGGATTCGCAAGCCTCAAGAATCTGACTATCTAAATCATTGACGGAAGCAAAGTGGGACTTGACCGCGGTTAACTATCTTAGTTTGCAATACATCGGGGGCAATGTCTTCACCCTTTTCTAACTCAGAACTAATTTTATTAAAGATCACGGTGATTTTACGTTTAAACAAAGCCCTATTTCTGACCAAGACTTTGATGTGGGATTCAATTTCATCAAAAATGGAAACTTGAAGATTTTCGGCCATTTGGGGTTAAGCGAAAAGGTAATCCAACGAGGGTATCTCTGGGTAGAGAGGCTTTTCCAAATCCATTGGAATTTCCTTTAGAATAACTAATGGAAATAAATATAACCTTCCAATTTTGTTATAATTATTACCCCGAAAGCAAGGCATGGCTAAGCAAGGTGGTGGCGCTTAAATGAGAGGTGTTTGTCTCCGATTGATTTTTGGAGTTATATTGGCCTCTCCAGAGAACTTATTCGAAACGATGTTTAGTTCCGAATGCCCTCGTTAGTTAGAGTTTAGTTTAAGAGTAGTTTTGAGGGTTTGGGGAGAGTTTGAGAGCTGTTTGGTGATCTCGAAATCGATAGAAAGTTATGAGTTTGAAGTACCGAAGGTTAGGCGAGAGAGGGAACCAAAAGACATAGAGAGTTTGACGGGAATTCGAGGGAACTCACAAAACCAATGCGAGAAAGAGGGTATAAAAGCTTACCTTAGTCGGAGAACACGGGCGAGGACCTACTTAAATGGAGTCGTCGTTCAAGGTGCCGCTCAATTCCGAACTTTTCATTTCGGCCGAGTCCAAGAGTTTGAGGAGAGTTTGTGTGTTGATTGTTCCTTCTTCTTCGCGCTTCGGAACGGTCCCGCCCGTAGTCCAGGAGTTTGGGTTTTGACAGGGGTTTCAGAGAGTTGTTTCTTCTTCCAGCTTCTGATCTATAGAGGCCTTTTTTTTGCTCCTGTAAGAGGGTTTTCAAGGAACCGGGAAGGGGTGAGTTTAGGGGTGATTAAGGGGGAGGAATCAAGGGAAGGCGTCCGAGGCCCCCAAAACGCGTAAAAACCCTATACCTCTCATATAACCATAAACCACTCGAATCAATACCCTATCGCGCTGCCTATAACCATTAGCCATTTGGTCTTTGATAACCTAGGGAGTAGCCCGGCCAGAGGGGGGGAAGGAGAGGACCGCCCTACGGAATGAAACCAATCCAAGTTATTCTCTTTTGACGTACATACGTTCATGCACGCTCACACGGACAAATGTGTATGAAGGTGAAATAGGCTGTAATCTTAACATTTACGCGAAGCGGGTAGCTCTTCCTTGGGCCACAAAGGGTTTATTGTTTGGTGGTTGGAGGCAAAAGACGATACTACCGGATTTCCTACACCTTCCTGCCACTCGTGCGCTTACCATGGATTGTCTTTATGTTAAATGCATTCTACGATTCATAGGACTTAGTCTACCATTGAAAAGAAACGGGTGGAGCAATTAATGTAACACACAATTCATTTATCACTATGTAATTTTTAGCCAAAATAGAAAAAATATAAAGACATAAGAGAAGAGCCAAAATAATGGGGCCAGACATGGGAACGAAGAGCCATTGCAACGACGCCCGCTCTTGAACGTTTTATTTTTATATTATTCGAGTCGTTCACTACTCGAGGTATGGAGTGAGTCGTACTTAAGAGTCCTTATGCTATATATACGAACTTAGTATCATGGGCCTTCTGTACCATCACCAATTTGATTGATCGATCTTCTTATCCTAGCTGCTTTCCGCTTTCCATTCCCTATTGAATGCCATATCTCCGTTCGAATGGAGTGCCACGAGGCCCGTTCTTCTTGCCGCGCCCATTTCATCTGCCTTGTTGATGTCCACTGGTTTCTCCGGCGGGATGTAAACAGGGGATGAAGCCACAAAGGACACGCCTGAGACCATTAGGAGGGCCAAAGGAAGCAGCTAAGGGAAGCGGAAGAGGGGCGGTAGAGGCAGTCACGTTGGCAACGATGACAGGATGTCATGTGGTCAGTGTTGCCATTCGTACGGTTCACAATTACACTCACAGATCACCAACACAAACACACTCTCTCTCTCTCTCTCTAATATATATATATATATATATATATATATATATATATATATATATATATATATATATATATATATATCATATTAAACATAAATAAAGGGACCATTCCATATTTTCAAAAGAACTAAACGAGCTGCGAGCACCCTTGTTGCACAGGTGAGTGGCCTCCCTTCGACAGCGAATACCTTCATACCTCACTGATTTCTGTCTGCCTTTCAAAATGGCCGCCAATCAACGGAGCTTATTCAAAAAATGCCGTCATTAATAAAAAATTATCCTCTTTAGGAAGGATTCAAGATAGAGCACCATTAACATTATATTTCATTCATTATTTTTACTCTCACTACTACTACTACTACTACTACTACTACTACTACTACTACTACTACTACTACTACTACTACTACTACTACTACTACTACTGCTACTACTACTACTGCTACTACTATTCATATAATTATAATAGTAATAATAACAATGCTTATAACAACGAATTATAAACACGGGGCATAGACACAAGTTATACACATAGGCAGGCATCAATAGACATAGGTATATATACACATACAAGTTAGTCAAAAACACGCATATAAACTGCATCACTAATTGGCATGATTTAATGCATCATGAAGGAAATGACTTATACTTACATAGTATGTTTGCATTGAGGTTTAAGGTTGTGTCTGTTTTCACGTATACACAGCGTGTCCGCGCATTAGTAGAACTGTGAAAGTATATATAAGCGTGAGTGTAAATTAAGATGATAGGTGTACGTATTTTTATATGTATCGGTCGTCCACCGATATTCTGGTATGTGTGTGGTGTTTGGATCCTTTTGTTCGTATATGTGGCCTTGGGATCTATTTCTTCGTATATGTGGTCCTTGATATAATTGTTCGTATCTGTGGCCTTGGGATCTATTTCTTCGTATATGTGGTCCTTGATATATTTGTTCGTATCCGTGGCCCAGGGACCTTTTGTTCCTCTGTGGAATTGGGATGTTGCTTCTTTGTATCCGTAGCCGTGGGATATTTTTTAATGTCTTTAAATCTTTTTATTCGTATCAATGGCCCGGAGATGCTTTGGTTTGTGCGCACTTTTAAGATCATTTTGTTCGTGCTCGTAGCTGTTAAGTTATTTTGTTCGTCTATGTTAGGATATTTTGCTCGTAACCTTGGTCTTGTGATATATTTTTTATTTCTGTATTGGGATTTTTGTTCGTATTTGTGGTTTCTGGATATTTTGTTCTTTGTGGTATTGGGCTCATTTTATCCATACTCGAAGAATTAAGATACCTTTGTTGTTCGTATAGGTGGTATTAAGACCATTTTGTTCTTACCTGTGTTGTTGGAATCTTTTTCTTCTGTAGTATTGTGCTCTTTTGTTCGTATCTGTAGCCTTCTGATTTTTTTGTTCTTCTGTAGCCTTGGAATCTTTCTCTTTATATCCTAACTCCTTAGCAATATATGTTCGTATGTGGTCTCAGTATTTTTGTTCGTATGCCTGTTTCCCGGATCTTTCCGCTCGTCTGTGAGTTTTATTTTTGTTCCTATACCTGGTGATGAAATCTTTGTGTTCGTCTGTGTGCCTTTTTGTACGTGTCTGTATTTGAGGCCTTTTTGCTTGTCTTGGTAGTTTCGGGCCCTTTCGTTCTTCTCCGTAATTATGTGCCTTTTTGTTCGCTTCCGTAGTTTAATGGCCTTTTGTTCGTATCCGTAAACTCAGTATATTTTTGTTTCTATATATGGTTCTGGAATAGGTTTTTTGCCTCCGTGGTCCCGAGATCCTTTTTATTCCTATGTGTGGCCATGAATCTTTTAGTTCCTTTTCATAGTACCGGGATCCTTTTGTTTGTATTTGTCCTCCTTGGATTTTTATGTTTGCATCGTGGCTCCCTGGACCGTAAGGGGTACGGCGATTTGCCTTCCTGAACGCCGTGCTGACGGGTCTCGGCGCCGCGTTAAACCCCAGCTTAGCCCCACCTCTCATTTTCCACTACCATCTACTATCTACCTTTCTGTACCAACTCTCCTCATCTCCTTCACCCCAGTGGGTATCTTACCCCTTCATCCCTTTGTCTAGGCTTACGACCTAACCAGATACTTCATGGCGTGTCACAAGAGAGGCTTTGAAACCTCTATAAACAACGCCCTTTAGCGCTTACAGGTCACAAGAGCCAGGACTTCTGCGCTCCAGGGCTTTGGGGCGAGATTAATGGGAAAATTGGTGTGGCCCCCTGCGGCCATTCTCGGGTGCATAAGGCTGTATTGCTTATAGCAGGTAGTACACCCAACAGACAAGGTATGTATTTTTAAACTCTATCCCCTAAGAACGAGTAGAGGTGTAGAGGGGGTGGGTTATTTCCAAGTGGATATGACGCGACCACCGCACAACCCTTCTGCGGGTTCTACCCACCCCGGATGCTCCCCTGGTAAAGCTAGCGGCACAAAGGGTTCACATCCAGTCCCGGCTAAATCCAGGGCTCCCCTCCCCTCCTCAGCGTGACCGTTTCCCGTAAGGCGAAACTGCCACGCGCCTTCACCGAGTCGTTAGAACTCACAGGTGGCAACACCCCTGAAATTGGTCGTAAGGCGATCTTCCGGGGTTCCTAAAGCTGCCCCCAGAAATGAGGACAGCACTAAAAGGAGCTTTGACTACTTTGCCCACACCCAGTGGTAGGCTGGATGGCTCAGAAATGGTGGATCCTCCAGATGAGGGACCCCCGCCTCCAAAGCCGCCCCGACTGCTTAAGGTTTCCAGGCAGAGGGAGGAAAAGACTCGCATGGCGAGCCGAATGTCCCCCGATAAGTCCTCGAAGGCGACATCACGGTGAGCACATTGTCCAGCCAACAGCACCCAGAATTCTACCTGCGGAGAGCGTACAGCCATCCCCGTGCAGCCGCGGAGTCCGGGCCAACTGAGAGGAGCTGCGGATGCTCGTCTCCTCCCGTTCCCCGTTAGCTATCTTTTTGCAGGAGGCCATGCTGTGCGCGTGGCCACTGCCCACCCTCCCGGGAAATAAGGGCTTTACGACCCCACCACCACGGGATTGGGGCCGAGAAGGAGGATGCCCAATTTACATCTGCCATGATTTCTCCGTTCTTCTCTTTTCTTTAGATACTTCCTTTCATTCAGTAGCTGTGCAGCTGCACCTGGATAGGAGGTATACTGTTATTTCCGCGTACATTCCACCGTCAGCCAACTTCGACGTGGGTGACTTCCGCCGCTTCGTGGGAGGGTTGCCGAGGCCCTTTCTCTTTCTCGGAGATCTGAAGAGTAGACAACCCCTCTGGAGAGAATACTCGATTAATCCCAGAGGTCAAGACCTTGCCCACCTGATCGACGAGCTGAAGACAGTTGTTCTGATATGTGGATGATTTTACGCATCACTGCCCGAAAACCACTTCATTTTCCTGTCTCGATTTATCTTTGTGCTCTCCGAATGCACAGCCTGATTTTGGTGGAGGATGGTCGATTACCTCCATGTTATTGATCACTTTTCCATTCAAATATCATTTTCTGGGCCGCTGCCACCCGAGAGGCCGCCTCAGTAGTGCTCAGTGAGGGCGCGGTGGTCCGCATTTCATGAAATGACTAATTTCCCTGTATCAGTCGAGGAGTTTAGGTCGGTAGATGAGGCCGTTGATTTCTTCTCCCGCAAACTCATCGCCGTAGGCCTAACTACTGTTTCTAGAATGTCTGGCCGTTTTGCACGCTGACCACTTCCGTGGTGGTCAGCCGAATGTAAGACGGCCCAAAAACAAAAGCGTTATGCCTACATGCGTTATAAGCACCGCCCGAACGACTTCACTCTCAGTGAAATTCGTCGATCTAGGGCTAGGTTCCAGTATATTTCGAAGCACGCCCTCCGCTCTTCTTGGCGGGCATACGTGTATTTACTTAACGGAAAGACCCATCTACAGAGGTGAGGGAGCGAGTCAAAAGGATTCAGGGCAAGTTCTCGCTGACCCCCCTCCCGTTCTCCAGGAGAATGGGACCGTAATCTCGGTGGTGGAATCCTTCACGACTGCTTTCTCCGCATTCTCTATCTATGATGCTGCTCCGCCAGCATTCAATGCACGTTGTGATGTCGCGGAAGGCTGCCGACTGCACTTTACCCCCAGAGGCGCATAACCCTTCAACGACAGGTTTACTTTGAGTGAGTTGCGTTCCGCTCTCGCTTAGTGTGCAGACATGGCCCCTGGTCCAGACGATGTACCGTACACCATGCTTCGACACCTGGGTGAGCTATACATAGCTTTACTGTTAGATTTGTTCAACAGGTTTTGGGTAGACGGTATCCCACCAGACTCCTGGAGAATCGCTACTGTGCTCGCTTTTCGCAAACAGGGGAGAGATCACTTTACCCTGGCCGGTTTCCGCCCAATCTCTCTAAGCTCTTGCGTGTGAAAATTGATAGAGAAATTGGTAAATGTTAGATTAGCCTTCTTTCTGGACAGTGGAGGCCATATATCTTCCGCACAGTGCGGCTTCTGCAAGTTCCACTCCACGTCGGATGCTCTTCTCTGACGGATGCTCTACTCCGAATGGAAAATGCAGTCTGTGAGGCCTCCTTTGTAGATAGAACTACGCCACGGTTTTTTCGACCTGGAGAAGGCCTATAATACCGCATGACGATACGGTATCATGAAGACTCTCCACACGATTAGGGCGAGGGGATGCCTCCCAATGTTTATATCTGAATTTTTGCAAGAACGTCGATTGTGCGTACAGGTGAGGCGAGCCCTCTCCGGCCTAATGGAGCAGGAAGAGGGTGTCTGGCAGGAAAGTGTCCTCAGTGTCACACTCTTTGCCCTGAGCATTAATTGCATTACCTCAGTGCTGCCGGAAGATGTTCTCGCTACGCTCTACGTGGAAGACCTTTCGATCTCTTTTGGCCGGCCTCGATACCAACTCTGGAGCGTCGACTCTAACAGGCATTGAACCGTGTCTCTCGCTATGCCGAAGCGCACAGGTTTCGGTTTTCTTTGGCCAAGACTAAGGTGGTGCACTTCTGCTGCCATGCGTGGCTGCATCCTTACCCATATTTGTTTCTTAATGGGGTCCGCCTGGAAGTGGTAGACGCGGACCGTTTCCTTGGCCTTGTATTTGACCGACGCCTTACCTTGGAGGCTTATATTCGCAGCCTTAGGGACTATTGTAGTCACACCATGGGACATAACGCGACGTGCTCGGTTCGGAGACTGGATTGTGATTTATAGCGACGCACAAAGCACCCTGTGTGCTTTCGGGGCATTAAAATCTCTACATCCCCTGGTTCGCGATATCCGTGACTCCACGGTTTTGGCGAGCCAGGCGGATGTCGAGATTATCTTCTGCTGGGTTCCTGGACATGTAGGAATTGCGGAAAATGAGCGCGCTGATGAAGGCGCCAAAAACACCGCGAGGACTCTACGACCGGACCAGCGTTTCGCTCTTCCTCTCACCGACTATATGGCAAAAATACGGGCAGCTCTTCGGACTGCTTGGCAAAGAAGATGGGAGACGGTCGAAGGAAACTTAAAGTTGCGTGGTATTGCGGCGCAACTGTTACCGTAGACCAACCTGCAATGCTGTGACGGCTTCAGGTTGCTTTCTGTCGTCTCCGAATTGGAAACACTCGCGGCACACACCGCCATTTGATGGAGCGCTCGCCAGTGCCCTACCGTGAAGACTGCGTTTCCCCCAGACCGTTCGGCACATTCTTGTTGAATGTCCCAGTCTGGGCGATCTACGCGCACGTTACCTACTCTTTACAACGGAACCCGCTTCCTTGTTGCCTTTTTGCTTTGTTTTCCTTTTTTGTCGTCGTTTTTTTGTTTTTATCGTTCTTATTTACTTATATATCTTTATTTATGTAGTAATATAGCCTAGTAGTAGGCTCTAGTGTGTAAGGCGACTTATGTCCCAAGTAGGCAGTCACCAGATGGGCTCCTGAATTAAAAAAAAAAGCGACCACCGCACCTGGATGCAATCCTTGGGTAGGACGCTCCTCCCCCCCAGCTGGATGGAATCCTTGGGGCGATTCTCCCCCACTAGGATGTAACCCGTGTGAGTAAAAGCTGTAAATAAACTCCTACTTCCTCCTAGTTGTTGCATGAACCGCCAACACAGGGGTCGATCTAAAATTCCCACGGCATGTAACAACCTCCCTTCACTCTATCCTGCTCCCTCAGAACAGTCTCACAGGGGGCTTGGCCCCACTTAATTGTGGTGACGTTAGCTGGAGCCTACAGCGCAGGCTGTAGGGTCAAAGACTTTTCATCTCCCAAGAGGTCACAGATAGCAGAGATGACATTTGCTCCCCTAGAGCTACAAACGACAACAACAACTCCCTGGATATTTATGTTCATATGTGTGATATGTGTAATTTTGGGTCGTATCCTTCGCCCCAGCATAATTTGGTTTGTATTCCTGGTTCGAAGAACTTTTGCCCCTTTCTGTGGGCTCTGGACTCTTTCGTTCGTAGGTGTGGCCTTTAATTCTTTTGTTCGCATCTTTTGTCCTTGGACGTTTAGAATTGCGAGGTTTTCTCCACCCTATAAATATTGTGCCAACATGGTTTGGGCTGATGGACGAATCCTTCCTATTCCCGATATAGAAGTTGTCCATATTATACAGAACCTCGAACAAAACGCAATAGTTTTGTAAGGATTTAATTCGACACAAAGAAAAGTACGTCATTAAAAAGAACGGCAATGGAAGTTTTATATATGCTATATATTTTACAAGTCCTACTCTTTAATTGCCCCCCTCCCCATCACGTTTTGAACATTCCCATACCCTTACATCCCGTAACGTCGTTGAAAGGTGGTTTGCAATTCATCGTTTTTAATTTACCATATTCGTGTTAAAGTGCGAATAAACATGAAATAAAGCATAAAAATATCTTCTCGCTAATGATATATTTATTATTTTTTCTTTAGTCAGTCATTTAAAAACGAGTGAGAACTATTTAATGGACAATGTACACCTTCTCGGGTTACGAGGTATTTTTTTCTTCAAATGAAAAAAGAGAGAGGAGAGAGAGAGAGAGAGAGAGAAGGTAACAAGGAGTAACAAGGAAAGTAAGTACCCTAGGAGACCTTACGGTCCATTCAAAGAGGGTACCTTTGGACTAGCAATCGAGCGGGCACATGGCTGCTCAATTGTTTTGCGTCCCTAAACGGCCACTTTTCAAGACTTTGTCTAGTCTTGACTTGAACTGGTCAACAGATTCACTGTTGACAACTTCCACTGGAAGTGCGTTCCACTTACCGCAGATACTGTAGGTGAAAAAGTTTCCACACAGATTACGGTTGTAACGCTTCAGTTCAAGTTTGAAGCCGTGCTTGCGCGTTCTGTTCTAACTCAGTGTGAAAATATCCCGGTAGTCAACATTGTCGAACCCTCGAAGTATTTTGAAGACTTCGATGAGCTGACCACGCAGTCTACGGATTTCCAGCGAGAACAGAGCTAACTCCCTTAGTCTATCCTCATAACTTTTATGTCGGATAGAGGGAATCAGCTTGGTTGCCCTGGCTTGTACGCGTTCCAATCTCGCGATGTCCTTTCGCAATGAAGGACTCCAAAATTGTACGGCATACTCCATGTGCGGTCGGACAAGTGAGTTGTACAGGCACAGTACAATCTCCTGATTCCGATAACCAAACTGGCGCTTTATGTAGCCTAGCATCCTTTGGGTCTTTTTCTCCGCCTCAATGCGCTGTTTCGAGAGAGAGAAAGGGTTTATTTGGAGCTTATGCCCGCCCTCGAATTTTTGGATAGTTCATATATATATATATATATATATATATATATATATATATATATATATATATATATATATATATATATATATATATATATATATATATATAATAGTTAAACCACTGTATAGAAGCATAGAAGCATATAATTTATTTACGAGACTAGTTTTGGTATGAAGTTTACCATACCCTTTTCACTCGTATACTAAGAATGGAATAAACAACGCAAGTTACTAAACACCTCAAAATCCCACAAAAGAGAAAAAAACCCGGAGAAAAAGGGGTCATTAATCAGGAGTAGGGGTTCTAAGATCATTAACTCTACTGTTTACGATCAGGTTCCGGGAATAGGAGCTACATTTAAACTGACCATTCGAAAGATTAAAATTGAGAATTTCTCCTTTTAGTATCGATTCTACAATTTTTCTTTTACGGAAATCTTTATAATTATATATAATTTGGGCCTTTGAATAATCTATTTGGTGGTTATAATTGCTGATGTGGATAAAAATAGTGGAGATAGTACTGCCTCGAGCACTCTTCGCTTTTCAAGACACCGTGCCAACCATCCACCACAACAATGCTACCATCTACACACCATAAAAGGGATGCTTTTAGTTAGCTTATTTCCTATGGGTTATTGAGATTGCCCGTATTACGTGTTATTGCGATTTCCATTTCATTTACAAAGCCCGCACGTGCCCCATCTTATTGACGCTTTCGTCTGCAACATAAATGGACTTACCGCCACTGCTCTGCTTGGGGGGGGAGGGGGGGATGGTATCCTAGCGGTTCGATGCATATAATGCGTTCGATGGCATAGGTTCGAACCCCCACCTATTATTTCACTTTCTTTGACTGGTAAAAGAGTATATATTATTATTCTATTCCGTTTGCTATCTTTCTATTTCTGCTTTCATAATCTATGTATGAACTTAGTTTGGTCTTATCGCATCCATAAAGTGTTTATGCCTCCGTTAATGAGCACAATCATATTCGGTTAATTTTTTTTATAGTTTAATTTTAATTGAAACAATAAAACTGGTGTAACCATCGAGTGGATTGGAATGATAAAAAACATTCCATACCAACATCGTCACCCTAAATACTAACTAAAACAAGGAAAACAGTTTAATCACCCGTAGAAACACTGTTTTATCGCTATCTCAGTAGAGACCTACCGTTGAACGCGAGATGCGAAACACAAGTGGCATGACTCCAAAAGTCAAAATTAAATTCAAGCTCTTTCGTCTTTATTATTAAGGAACAAGGTGCTCGGAATTCTCTTTTATTTTTTCTCCTCTAATACTCGTATGTAGAATCATTGGATGTGTAATTTGGGGAAATGTTAATGGTTGTTCCTTTTTTGGTTTTCGTCAGATTTCCCCCAAAATTGAGGTAAATTACAGTTAAAGAAGATTTTCAAGCAGAAATTATCAGTATTTTCCGCTACAAAGTCTTTTCTTGAATACCAAAACCATTATCTTTTATCGCCTCCGACCGAAACTGTGTTAATTTGTGCGCTCTTTTTGCTTGCAGGAAAATTACACGTTTTAACTCTTGGACTAGCTCTGTTTGATACTGCTAAGTGCTTTTTGTATTAAATATTGTCCCTAATAATTTATAATTATTACTTTAATTAAGAATTGATTTGGGGGTATGGTATCCTGTTGTTTTTTCTTCCTAAAATTATATGTAAACCAAATTATTGTATATTTCTATGTGGTAAGGCAAAATATATCCGTTGGTTTCTTCAGGACTTCACTTCCTCGCATATTGATTTAAACCGCCTGGTAATATTGTAGATTTAAAAGGTTTATGGGAAGATCTAAATCCTAATTCTGTGCCCTAGTTTTTGCAGGTGACCAAATGTAAGAAGCTGCTTTCAGCGCTTAACCTTCCAAAGTTATCGACCTTTGCCAAGCCAATTTTCGGATATCTTTTACTGCTCTTGGAAGGGGGAGGGGGTAATTTCATTTAAATTAAACGATTTTTCATTAATCATTTTCAGGTTTATAATATTTGAACGCCCTCCCCTTTACACAAAAGTTACATGCCGTTGGTTCTAAGCCATTTGTATACTTTCGGATTGTCATCATACCAAGTCCTCTCTCCTTGGAGCCCCGCACGCTTTGACTTCTTACTTTCGTAAGATATTTGGAGCTTTCGTTTTGTCTGAACAAACTGAATGGAGGTAAATTCAACTTAAAACCTTTAAATTTATGCCTGCACTTTGAGTCTATCATTTTGGTAATTTGTGTTCGAGTTTTGCAGTTTTCTGCCTAACTCGGGTTGGTCACAAGGCTCGAAAGCTTCTCTAGTCCATGCACTTCACTTTGGTATGAAGTTCAAGTTTACGGTCCACGATTTAACGTGAATAGTGTGAGTCAGTAACTGTCATAATAACCTACGCCTAGATCTATGTAGTTATCTTGTTCGTGATTCTACGTTCTAATCTAAAAATCATCTTACCTTTCCAGTCATGGGGCGCGAAAAACTTTTTTTATTTTCATTTATTGTATTGTCGATACTTGTGTACCATATTTGTATACTTGCTTATGTTGTAGTATTTTTATGATTTGGTTTACTAACGTACGGTTCTACCTCTACTGGTTTCAACGTATGCCTTCATTGCCTTATCTTACGGAGCTCACTTTGTCATTGAGGTCAACTTCGAACAATCTCCCTGTTGTGAGTTTTGGTCTATAGCCCTTTGCTGCGCGTCCTAGTGTTTATATGCACCCGATGTCTCTTTTCTAGTGACATAATTATTACTTTAGTCTAAAAATATTAGTCTTAGGATTGTATTATGCACGATTAATGTATATTTTAAGGCATGATTTATTACCAGGACGATTTTTCCCCCCTTAAAAAGTTCCTCTATTTTAAGGAGGCGTTTAGTTGTTACTTTTTAAAATTTATTTTTGTCTTTTTTTTTAGCTCTCGAATTAGTGAGAAGGTGCTAAGGTAAGGTTATTAGGATTTTTTTTCCCCTCTTTCTTTTGTCACTTATTTGTCCTTTCGGGTTCTTTTTGATTCGTGTTTAGGTATGAAATAATTAGTTGAACTGATATGACCTCTGAGTCTTGTGTTTAGAGTCTTAGTATACAATCATGGTCAAAAGTTTTAGCCGATAAACCAATTTTGCATCCTAATACCAAGTGTGTAATTATATAGTAGAATAAAAGACAACCGAAAAGATATGTATAGAAATCAAAAGTTTCAAACATCAAAAAGAAACATTTAATTTATAAAGTTAGTATTTAGTGTGTTGGTCCTTTCTATTTATGACTTCTGCAACTCTTTCTGTCATGCTGGATGTCAACTTGTGTAGTATATTTTAATCTATAATGATCCATTATTGTCTTAACAAAATAGAAAGTGATCAAGGTTTGCGGGCTTCTGGTTATCAATTCACTTTTTAAGAGTCGCTCACAGGTTCTCAATCAGATATAGATCAGGGGAGTTGGCAGGCCACGGACCCAATATTTTAATGCGCTATTTCTCAAGCCATTTTGTTACTAATCTAGCTCTATGACATAGTGCTCCATCATATTGAAATTCTCATTTATTATCACCAAATTGCTCTGGAATCATTAGTAGGTGCTTTTGGATAAAATTTCTGTACCATTATCTTTTAATTGAGATATTTGGGGGTAGAAAATGAGGGGTAGAGTTCCCTTGGAGAAGTATCCTCATACATGAATTGGTCCTTGGACGCTTCACTGTTGAGGCGATGCGGGACTTATGGATGGTAGTATTATCCGTTTCTTCTCTTGGCAGTCGTTCTTCCAAATATCCCAAATAGTGATAAGGGTTTTTTTTTCAGAAAACCTAACCTTGCCCCATTCTTCCATCATACAATCCTCGTACCTTTTGCAAAACGATAGTCTGTCCTTTATGTTTTTTTAGCAAATTCTAGCTTTTTTTCCTTCCCTCCTTGTCACGAAACCATTGTCCAGAATCCTTCATTTCGCCGTGGATGCAGACACAGACACACCCGCCTGTTCCACTCTTAAGCAAGTTCCTCCACACAAGTAGACATACTATTCAGAAGCTCTCTCTCACTCAGCACATAAGGAGGTTCTGGCGCTTTGTGGATATAACCTTGGTCGTCCCGAGGCCTTCTTTGGAGCACTTGCTCTGTCTCTTTGAACATCTCGGTGGTCCCGAAGACGGTTCTTACAGGCTTATTAGTCCTAGTAGCAATTTATGCACACGAGAGGCCACTTTGGTGCAAAGCAATGATGAGTGGCCGAGTTTTCTTTGGAGTAACCGCTGTTGTCAAAAAAGATAATGATGTTGAAATTTATGTGCCACATCCACACTGTTCAGGGAGATGGTTTCTGAGAGAATGGTTGTGTACCATCCACTCACCCACCCCTATCACTATAATAACAATTAAGTAGTTAAATACGGTTGTGTGCAAGGATACACAAGTCAGAATGTAATTTATGCAACTATACATACACGATAGGAATACCAATAACGGATACATGGTAAATACGGCCTATCTAGTATATATATATATATATATATATATATATATATATATATATATATATATATATATATATATATATATATATATATATATATATATATATATATATATATATATATATATATATATATATATATATATATATATATATATATATATATATATATATATATATATATATATATGAGAAACTCACATAGTAACGCGTGAATTTTGCATATATGACTCTAGTTTAAGGACCTCTCTATTTCATTATCCGTATATTGTTGTTTCGCGTTGTAGCCTAAACTTTTAGATTTGACGTAGCTCATCGATACGTAAATTACAGGAATGGACCATTTGGAGTCAGTGGTTAAGAGAGAACCAAGTAGTGGGTTTTCTTGATCCGTCAAAACTTGGGTAAAAATAAGAAGAAAGTTCTTTGTTCATTCCAAGTAGCGTCTCCATCATTATTATTTTTAAGCCAACTTTGGGTAATAAATAATTATTGGCTGCGCTGATGCTAATATAAATCATGATTATTCCTCATTGTTTTTTTACCCTTTTAATTTCATTACGACGACCCTTTTGAATTTTCGGTTCGTAGGAGATTAGATTTGTATAAATGCTGGTTGTTCGAAGTCTACAGGGTGGTCCGAAAGTTTTGTAACCGCCTGTAAATATTGTTTTAATTTTCTATTTTAGATGGCTGACACGAGCTCCTACAGTTTGGATGAGAGGCTGATTGCAAGTGTATGGACACACGATCATGTGCATTCTGGCAAGAGCATAGAAGATGTGCGACATAACTTCACTCTATTGAAAGTGACTACACTAAAACCAGTACGTGTTTGATATTATTATATTGTTCTTACCACTTTTTGGTAGGGAATGACAAGATTTTCGGACAACCCTGTACAATCCAGAGGGACACGACGAGCTATAAACCCAGATCATCCAGAATTGGGTTCGGCAGAGGACGAGGGTTCATACCCGTGCCCTTCAATCTACTTATGCCCACCGACAACTTTTACTATTTTTGTGCGAATGAAATTCCCCCCCTGCCCCACCGAAGTTAAAAATCCAGCCAAAATTAATAATTATGTATGGGGGGGGGGGGGTACGGTACATATGTATTTACATGCATAATAAAACTGTGTATTGGAAATAATTTATCAAGCAGATTTTTAACACAAAGCCTTGGTTTATTTTTTTAAAATGTAAATTTGTTAAATTTGACATAATTTTATAAATTCCCTTACCACCCACCCAGAAGTTTGAAACGCCCAGTTGTGGGCGATTATGACGAGGTTGAAGACAATTGCTTTATACGGTCGTCGACGGTAGATTGAGATGGTACCCCACATTGATAGAATATTTCAACAGCGATATTGAACGATCAGATGGAACATATTCTTGTATAGCGGAGTGGAAGAACGGTCAAATTTCAAGGTTTAAAAAATTCCCCCATCATAACTCTGCCACCTCCAAATTTAACTTTCTTTTTCTTTCATGTTCTATTCGATCTTTCACTTGTACGACACCTTAGATGATGGTTCTCATTCGATACGAACAAATTAAATTTGCTTTTGTTGCTAAAAAGCACTTTATCGCAGTACTCCAGAGGATATGTTCAGTAGTAAAGGCCAACCTAGCAGCTTTCTTCTTTTAATTTATGATTGTTTCTTAGTAGAAAGTGTGCTATGAGCCTCACCTACAGGGGTTAGACAAAATAATGGAAACATTAACTAATGCACCTATTCACACCAAAAATGTTTTTAAAACTTATTTAAAATGCCTAAAAATGACGTTGAACACATATTGGTCTCCATAATTCACAGATCTTGCCATAATCAAGTTTTTTTTGTGTAAATTGGAGTAAAACCTAGGGGATATATTCCCTCTAAAAAGCGTCTACGAAGGAGCTAGAGCAAGTTTCACTCGAAAACAGTTAAGTTCGTATAGATACAGCCCGAAACTGTATGAATCGATTGGTTGGCGTATTGAATCTATTTATATTACTAAGGGGGAGGGGACTCAAATTCAGTAACTTAATTAATGTTTCCATTATTTTGTCCAATCACTGTATCTCAAGCGACGAGAGACAGTAGGCGAGACAAATTCTGCCTTCGATTTTCTGCAACTTGACGTGAAATACCGACTCTTGTCTCAAATCGGTCCTTGATCACATCCGTTGCATCGTGCGAGCTTCCTCGGGAGCATTTTTCGAGGGCAATCTGTTTTCTTTCTTGATTCGCAAGACCCAGTTTCCTCATCGAGCTTTACTATGCGTGAAATTACACTTTTTGACCGACTACAATGCCTAGAAATGCTAGTGTCATTCCTTCACTCTTTTAGGATACTCTATTTTCTGAAGAATCTAAGGATTTGTCGACCTTTTGTTCTGTACTATTGGACAGGTACTATACGAGGTATGCTGACCCAAAAGTCCAGTTCTCTCACTTATTCGGATTTGTGACCTTACGACCTTCAAGACTTTCAATAATTCCCTGACTAACGTTGGGAGGACTTTGGCAATTAGATCATCCGAAAGAGAATGTAAAACACAACATAAGGGTTTCAAATTTCGTTAGAATCGGCCGAATAGTTAGGATTTATTGCCAAAACAAAATAATTCCCGGGCTAACCTTGGAAGAACCTTAGCAGTTATATCATTCGAAACAGAATGTTAAACAACATAAGGGTTTCAAATTTCGTTAGAATCGGCCGAATAGTTACAATGCTATTATTAAAAAAGCTAAACGGGGACCGACCGACATAGTGAAACGTAGAGTCGTCCGTGACTAATAACCGCAGATCATCATGCAGGCATTGTCCCCTGGAGGGTATACTGCGGGTCTTGGGGCCAGGAACGCATACAAGCCTCCAGATGTCACCTGACACCCCTCTGCCGGCGCAAGAAATGGATATATAACACTAGCCAACAAATTTTAACTTTGTCTCTGCTATTTCAGTAAATGTTGTTGTAACTAACTAATTTTGGTGCGCTGATTCCAAACCTGTGCTCAGATTTGTCCAAGCTCGTAAGGTTCCTGAGATATGCAACTAGGCTATATGGCTCACTTTGTCGCCTTGGATCAATTAATGATATAATTATTACGAGTTGGAGAAGAATGAGACGTTTCTGGGCATAGGTTTGGAATCGGGGCACCCTATTTGGCATTATGTACGTCCTTTTGTAGACCCAGACAAGATATGTATTACATATAAAAGAGGTAGTACTCACCTAACTATAAATATCTTGAAAAATGTTTGAGACTCTTGCTCTTGCGTTTGTACCATTGTAGGAGCCAGCAGTAGTCACCCATCATGTTTTCGTTGAAGCAGTCTTGATACCTGCTTTCCATCATTGCGGTATCTCGGTGGAACCTTTCCCCATGTTCGTCACTGATATCACCCATAT
The DNA here is from genome assembly GCA_963969495.1 of Ceratothoa steindachneri. Classification (NCBI taxonomy): domain Eukaryota; kingdom Metazoa; phylum Arthropoda; class Malacostraca; order Isopoda; family Cymothoidae; genus Ceratothoa; species Ceratothoa steindachneri. The sequence goes on from OZ018320.1 coordinate 150,732,864, forward strand.
TAGATGGAAAGAAATCTAGATGCGAATGCAAGAAATGCATCTTAAGAGATAGGCCTATAGCATGTTGTCTACTAGTTCTTCATAGTTTTCAGCCTATGATTAATAAGGAAGTTCTGCACTACATGAACAAATGAATCCCATGCTGCCAACTCAAGTGGAGTTAGTTTATTTCTGAACTCCCTGTCACGTATCAATTCTCTGATCTCCAGCCCTACAAAAATATCAGCTTTATAGTTAAGTATCGGCTTTCCTCGCACCAAATTTCTCTTTGAGATACTAGAATCCATCAGAATCATGGACCATTGCTTTAACAAAATTCGTGATAAGGCCAAGTTTGATATGAAGTGGTGGAAGGTAGATCTTCTGTGGATGTACCAAAGGCATGTGTTTCACATTGTATCGGCCAATTATGTGTTCTTCTCTTACTGGCCACTTTTTGACAATATAATGATTCCTGTCGTCACGGCTGTTCCATAGGCATAAGAAGCACATATTCTTTGTATATCCTAGCTGCAGTCCAAGAAGTAAAGAAATTACCTTTAGATCACCACAGATATTCCACTTATGATGCCAGTAATGAACACCTTCCAAAGTATATCTCATTGATTCATATGTCTCTATCATCCCAACAATAAGTGCGACAGGAATTGAAGTTTTTTTTTTGTTACCATTGTGTAGCAACACTTCTTTGAGGCTAGCAGTGCTTGCATCGATGAATAGTCTCCATTTATCAGGTAAATGCTCGTTTCCTAGCTGATTTATGAGGCCATTAACATCAGTTCAGAAACAAGCGCCATCTTCTTCTTTATAGAAGGCAGCTAAGGCCTCGTGGCGTTTACGGAAAGTAGAAATTTTTGCACCGTCCTCTAGAAAATTCCATCGCTGTAGTCTGGAGCCCAACAGTTCTGCGTTCTCCTTTGACAATGACAAATCACTCACCAAATCATTCAATTTTCCTTGATGTATCAACTGGATCTTCTTTTCCTTAGAATCATTCTCATACATTTCATCGCCATTGCTATCCTCCTCTTCAGGCAATGAATCATCTTCTTTAGCTGCACTAGTTGATGGAAGAACTGGGATTAGTGTCTCCATATTATGGGGGACTGGTTTTATAGCTGACTTACAATCTGAATATACAATTTTTGACCTATTCTTATTTGAGAATCCCGCAATATTTGTCATACAAAAGTAGCAATCAAAAACATGATTTGTTGGTTCACGCCACACCATTGGTACAGCAAAAGGCACACCCTTCCGTTTGCCATTTAACCACTGTGTGAGCCCCGTATAACACAAAATACAAGATTTGTGAGGTGCTCAGGGCTTGTCTTGGTCACCAACTTTACAACCAAATTAATAATTGTATGCAGTTTTCACTCATTTAGCTAAATTTTTACGCTGGTTGCTTGGAGTATATCTTCCACAGATATACAAAAGTTGTCTGGGATATTTATACATCCTCACCGATTCATATTTTCAACTTAGTTTGTATATATCCTGTTATATACTTTTGTACAATCTTATTTCATTTACAACTTAATTGAGAGGTAAATCTGGAAGAAAAATGCAATTAATCATTGTATGTAAATACCGCTTCAACACCACTACTATAATGGCTAAATTTGACAACGGGATAAAGCAGGAGTATAACGCAGGAACCAAACACACACAACAGATCTCCTCACTACGGTAGCCGAAGCTACACTGCCCATATGTATAACTAAAGAGTATGTGTGTAACTGAGTAACCTTGTGTGCTAGAACAATTCTGATTACAGATTCGGAATCAGCATACTCGAATTAGTATAAATCACAAGTAGTAAATTCATTGTTGACTAGTGCAATGGAAAGAAAGAGGAGGAGGGGGGAGTAGACATGTTAAAAACTACACACTCCAACTGGAGAGAACAAGGAGGGGTGATCCAGCACTCCTCCTCCAGGCCTCAACCAGGAGGAGTGGCTGAAAGCTGGTCGGTGCCTAACCTGCTATTTTATCCGCAGGCCAAGAAAATTAATGAGAAAGGGGTTATAAAGAAAGTGGCGAAAAGGGTAAAAGGGAACTGTCTAGAAGGAATAAAGCCAAGGTAGTCTCAATCTCGTTTGAGACTACCACTTCTCCAGGCAACAGATGTAACAGTCTACATGGGGATAATGTAGTAGTAGTAATGATGGTTGCCCAACCTGCCTTTATCCAGCAGGCGGATCCCGATCATATATTGGGGTCAGTATGACAATCGCTGGTAAGCCTGAGTGTACCAGGGGCCGGTCCTCTTTAGGGAGAGGTGCCAGGAAGCAATTTATGTTTTTAAAATCAAACAGCGTCAGGTGGAACCTTCGTCGCCCGGGGCAGTTGGACCTGTTCCGCGTCAGAGGTATGTAGATATATGTAGATACCCATCGTCAGGATTCCTTTGAACAGAGAGTGAGTGTGTGTGTGTGTGTGTGTGTGTGTGTGTGTGTGTGTGTGTGTGTGTGTGTGTTATGCTGTGAATACGGGAGAGGAAACAAAGCAGTGTTGTGATTGGCAATGTGTGAGGTGAGAGGTGTAAGATCTACCCACCCGAATACAGCGGTGAGCACAGCGCGTCCACCAGACGGTAGCCAGATCTCTACGATCGCTGACGTTTGTGTCTGCTCATGCCGGGATCGAACCAAGTGTTAGTGGTACCGCTAACGAAATCTTTTAACAAATCTTTAGAAGAAGGTGACGTGCCATTGGATATTTAGCTAGTGAATATATCTCCTATTTTTTAAGAAAGGTAAAAGAGAACTTCCGACCAATTATAACACTGTGTAAAAAAAAAAATCACTTTTGTCTTGTCCTTGAGTTAAAAATGTTATTTCCTAAAAAGTCAATTTTAATCCCCATACTTTGCTTTTGTGGCTAGGACATTGAATTTTTAAATTAGCCCATTCATGGTACATAACATTATTTTGAAGTAAATAGTAAAAATATATCAAAAGTTATAGTATGTCTGCGGCGAATTTATTAAGACACCAGACAATGGCTTCGCCACTCCCCCATTACGGGGAGCTTGGGCTTCGCTACTAAGATTAAAATTTAAAATCTAAAAAAAAGCCGCCATGGTTAATTTTTTGTAAATTTTCTGAACTTCGCCAATTATAAGAATTTAAAAAAGGGACTCTAAACTAACTTTCTCCCCTTTCAAAATATCACGTTGCTATAATATAATAGACTTATAGAAGATATATAAAAATAAATTTTCTAAACTTTACCATTTGTAATTCTTTGGGTTTTAAATTTTTTTTAAAAATTTCGATACTTATATTTATTTCTGAACTTCCCCATTTTGTTTTTTGATATTATAAAAGAATTATTAGAAATAACTTTGATAAAAACATAAGTCATAACCAAACTCAGATGAAATTATTATTCAAATACTCAAAAAAATCCACTTCTTAAATGATAGAGTTAGTAATGATGATGTGATGATAAAGAGCGAAAAAGTACTCTGTCGAGAGATCTGCTAGAATGTGTGAGGTCCACAAGGCATATTTCGGCATACCAGTCGGAGATCAAGACAAACCTTGGGCACCTCATTTCACCTGTGAGTTCTGCAAAAGAACTCTGGAAGATAATATATATATATATATATATATATATATATATATATATATATATATATATATATATATATATATATATATATATATATATATATATATATATATATATATATATATATATATATATATATATACGAGGGGTGGTCAATAAATTTTGCGAATCAGTAGGGCAAAACAGAGGAAGGGGGATGGCTGTTTGTGGGGGTGTTAGGACAAGTTATGACAAATCAGGACCTGCAGCTGCACGCTCCTGCCTCGTCTATTTAAGAAGCAGTAGCTGATCGCAGATCGTCAGTCACAAATTTTTCAACAATGGACAAAGTTGAGCTCCGCGCAGTGATAAAATTTTTTACCAAGGAAGGCAAGAGTGCAAAAGAGATCTATAAACGCATGGTTGCAGTGTATACCGACACCACCCCTTCATATGCAACCATTGCTCGCTGGAACAGAGTTCCACCATGGTCGTGAGTCCCTTGAAGATGACCCCCGCCCAGGACGCCCGTCAAACGTGACCAACGAAGACAATGTGCCCCGTGTGGAGAGGATGATCCTCGAAAATCGACGGTCGAAGAAATCGAGCGAGAACTTGGAATATCACATGAAAGTGTTATGAACATCATCCACGACAATTTGGCCATGACCAAGGTTTCTGCCCATTGGGTGCCTAGAAACCTCACACCCCATGATCGACTTCAACGTCGTCAAAGTCCACAAGGCCAGAGTTGCACAAGCTGCCTTGCACAAGTGCGGATTCGAGGAGCTTAACCATCCCCCCTTACAGTCCAGATCTGGCCCCTAACGACTACATTTTATTCCGCCAGCTCAAGGCTGCACTGCGTGGACGCCGGTTTGGGGACGATGAAGATGTTCAGCTCGCCGTCCAGGAGTGGATTGAACAGCAGTCGGGAGATTTCTGGTTGTCGGGAATTCGAAGCCTCAGGGACAAATGGCGCAAGTGCATTGAAGTCGAGGGTAGTTATATTGAAAAAATAATAAAACACTTTTCCTCATATTTCGTTTCCTTATATCCGAATTGCAAAACTTATTGACCACCCCTCGTGTATATATATATATATATATATATATATATATATATATATATATATATATATATATATATATATAGATATATATAGATATATATAGATATATATATATATATATATATATATATATATATATATATATATATGCAATGTCCCAAGGAAAAAATTAAATGGTGTTTCCAAGTACTTTCGAACTTTATTAAGTTCCTTATCAAGGATAACTACAAGAAATAATATTATAATATTAGAGGTATATATACGAAAGAAAAGTATGAAAGACCGCCTCAAAAACAAGAAATCACCAATGAGGAAGACGGAAGGGGGAAGGTAAAGATTCACATTAAGAATTACAAGAAGCAGGTAGTGAGGTCAAACTGAGAAGACGGAAAGGTATCAGATTAAAAGAAATGGAGATAGCCTAACGAGGGAGATTATAAGACACGAGGAGCGAAAAGTGGGGAAAATACAATGTACATAACAGAGCAGTGACAATTAAAAAAAATAAAAAATAATAAAATAAAAATAAAATTGGGATCACATAACTAAAGATTGTATATAAGAAACTAAGAACAAAAGTCAGAACTAATTTCTTTAAATATTAGTCTTTTAATTATAGCATCTATTTTATATAAGCCAGGGGAAAGGTTAAAATTATCACATTGACTTATAAAAAGCACATTCAATGATATTCCTTTTTATATGGTCATTAGAACGATAAATAAATTTTTTCCTGCGGGACAGTGCATTCATTTGCTACCTTCACGTGATACTTTGTGAGTTTTTCATTATATATATATAAAATGTGTTTTGTTTATTTGGATACAGGATTTTTTTATTTTTTTAACATTTCTAATAACATTAAGTGAAAAGTATTTGTATATTTATACTTATGTTTTCATTTTGTTTTTTTACAGGGTTGTACAGAGAAAAGAAAGCTATGAATTTAGCAATTCCACGAATTTGGAGGGAACCAACTAACCACTCAAGCAATTGTTTCCTCTGCAGGTAAAAATGCGCCTGTTATCATGTATCCAGACCTTCAGTCATCTATTGTGCTAGCGCCACACAGTTCTGAGCTCCCCGTATCCATTTCTCCAAATCGAGAGCAGCAGTTTTTAGAAAGGAAAAGCAATTCAGAAGAGGTTGAAGTCATTGATCAAGATTACATAGGTGTACCTAAGGAGAGAAACCCATACTACCCCAACTAAAAAGATCTCAACGACCTTGTCAGAGATCTTGGTCTCACAAAGTCCAATGCCGATCTTTTAACTTCGAGACTCAAGCAGTGGGATTTGCTAGATGACAGTGTACAAATATCAGGTCAGAGAAAGCGTTACTAGTGTTTTTCAAGTTTTTTTACACGTCAAGATGAGCTTTGCTTTTGGCACCATGTGACCGGTCTGTTTGAATCAATCGGAATCGCCTGTAACCCAAACGAGTGGCGCATCTTCATTGACAGCTCATCCAGGAGCCTCAAAGCAGTACTGCTTCATAAAGGGAACATGTATCCATCTCTTCCCCTTGCTCACTCTGTCCAGCTCAAAGAGGAATACAGCAGTCTCAAGATCTTGATAGATGCATTGAAATATGAAGAGTACTGTTGGGAAATTATCGGAGACTTCAAAATGGTGGCCTTCTTGATGGGTCTCCAAGGCAGCTTTACCAAGTTTTCTTGTTATATTTGCCTTTGGGACAGCAGGGACACTGTGGCATACTACCAGCGACATTGGTCACAACTGACCGAGTTTAATGTGGAGAGAAACAACGTCCGATGTGACCCCCGGAAAAGTAGTGTTTCCTCCTCTGTATTTATAATTGGGCCTTATGAAACAATTCGTCAAAGCTTTAGATAAGGAAACTGCAGCTTTCAAGTATCTCCAAGATTTCTTTCCTAAGCAGCAAAGATCTTCGTCGGTCCACAAATAAAAAAGATGATGGAGTGCAAGAAGTTTCCCGAGAAGCTCACTAGGACGGAAAAGGCAGCGTGGGACAGCTTATCGCAGTGCTTCTTGGCTTCATAGGTAATCACAAAGTCGAAAACTATGTAGAGCTTGTTGAGAACTTGGTGAGAAACTACGGCAAGATGGGTTGCAGGATGTCACTGCAAGTCCATATTCTTCACGCTCATCTTGATAAATTTAAGGAAAACATGGGGGTGTACTCTGAGGAGCATGGCGAGCGCATTCACCAGGATCTACTGGACTTTGAACGCCGCTATCAAGGATTGTATAATGAAAATCTGATGGGAGACTATATTTAGGGGCTAATTCGAGAAAGTAATTTACAGTATGTGAAAAATCATGGAAAACTACTCATTTCTAATATTTTAATTGTCTCACTTATGTAATTCTAGAATAAATAAATGCTATTTATGTCGTTTTGTTTCTACTTTATGCAAATGAAGGTTCAAATTCGCCACTTCCTTCCAGAGGGAATAGGTAAATTTCATATAAATATCCTTATCTTGGACACAAAAGCAAAGTTTGAAATAAATAACAGTGTTTTTTTATGTATTCTAGACACAAGCAAATAGAAAATAACAGTTGCTACCTAAAGACAAAAATCGTGTTATACAGTGATCAACCCATAAGTTTAACATCCATCGTAGGTAAATTAATGGAATCCGTCATTCGCGATAGGATGATCGATCATTTGGAAGCGTATAATCTCATTAATGATAGTCAACAGGGCTCTAGACAGAAACGTTCATGTTTGATCAATCTTTTGGAATTTTATGACAGCAGGATTAAAAGTTATGACGAAAGTAGATCTTTGGACATAGTTTGCTTAGACTTCGCTAAAGCTAGCAAATATAACTCTTATTTTTAAGAAGGGAAAAGAGAACTTCCGACCAATTATCGACCCATAAATTTAACATCCATCGTAGGTAAATTAATTGAATCCATCATTCGCGATAGGATGATCGATCATTTGAAAGTGCATAATCTCATTAATGATAGTCAACACGGCTTTAGACAGAAACGTTCATTTTTCCCCAATCTTTTGGATTTTTTTGACAGCATGATTAAAATCTCTGACCAAAGTAGATATTTGGACAGAGTTTGCTTAGACTTCGCTAAGGCATTCGACACCGTTCCTCATAGGCGATTACTAACTAAAATATTTGCTCATGGAATTAGGAGAAACCTCCTCCAATGGATAGAGTCGTGGCTAAGTAATGGCAAGCAGAGAGTGATTTTAAACAGTAAATTTTCAGAGTAGAAAAATGTAACTAGTGACGTGCATCAGGAATCTGTGTTGGGACCATTGTTGTTCCTTATTTGGTAAATTATCCAAATTTGCGGACTACATAAAAATTGAGGATGGGGGGGGATTTAAATGAAAACGATAGCAAATTAATTCAGCCGGATCTAGATAAAATCTTCGAATGGTCTAATAAATGAAACATGAAATTCAATTTAGGCAAGTGTAGAGGTCGAAATAACCCAAGTTTTAACTATGGAATAGGTGGTAAAAATCTTATCTCCCTGTACGAAGAAAGATTTTGGGGTGCGGGTTTCAAAGGATTTTAATTTTAATAAACAGTGTGACGAAGCGTGTAAGAAAGCGAACAGATTGCTTGGATTTATTGCGAGAAGCTTTCAGTACAAACATCAAGATATAATCCTAGCTCTATACAAAAGTATAGTAAGACCACACCTTGAATACGCGATACAATTTTGGTCACCTTATACAAACATAAACATCGATAAAATGGGAGGAATTCAACGACGGGTAACTAAACTAATTCCCTCGATTAGAAATCAGTCATATATCGAAATATTAAATATATTAAAACTACCAACTTTCCAAACTAGGCTATTGTAAGGCGAACTTATCCAAGTATTCAAAATTAGAAATAAATTTGAAGTACGACCATGGTATCAGAGGTGAAAATGGTTTTAAACTGAAAAGACGGAGGTTTCAAACGAACATGGCTAAAAAAAATTCACCTTTAAAATCATCAATAAATAGAACACACTCGCCGCGGAGGTAGTAAATGCTAGTAGTGTGAATAGTTTTAAAAATAAAATTGGCAGGTATTTTACGAATAATAATATTGTTTAAATACGGAGCCATGTTGTGAATTAAATATCACATGAGTAAACATCGTAACGACAATGTCCAAAAGAGAAAACTATTAGGATTTATTTATTTATTTATTTATTTATTTATTCCATACTAATCCAATGTACAGTAAAAACATATTACATTTTAGATCTTAATGCCAAGTTACTATAAGTACTTATACATACAGGATTATTTATGGGACTTGCCTTTGAGTGGACTAAGTAGTCCTTGCTAGTTCTATGTAACTATGATGTAATAAATGAAATAAGTTGCAGGAGGTTGTTTTTCCTTTTCTGAACTTGGCATTTCAGTCTAAAGGACGGATTAAAAGAAGTTCGTCTCAAAGAACTTTATTCCGAAGAGTTGGAAGCTATTGTCACAGCAAATCCTGTTGCAACTTCTTGATAACTCGAAGAACAATTTAATGTAACCCATACGACTACCTTACGTCAACTGAAAAGGATTGGAAAAGTTCTAGTAATTGAAAAATGGGTCCTACACGAACTGTCCACAACGAATTTACAACAGCGTGTTGCTCGCTGTGAGTTATTGCTTTCACAACACTTTCAGGTACCATTTTTGGGCAGGCTTGTTACTGTTAATGATAAATGGATCATTTATCATAACGTTAAACGCCGCTGTTGGTGGATCAGTTGAGGAAGCAGAATTTCCCAACAATCGAGAGGAGGACTTCATCCAAAAAAGATTATAGTGAGTGTATGGTGGGATATTGAAGGAATTGTCCATCGCGAACTTTTAGACAACAATCAAACAATTGATGCTTATCTTTACTGCAAACAACTTCGTCCTTTGAAAGCAGCTTTGGAGTGTCATCCTCCATCACGATAATGCCCGTCCTCAAGCAGCTCGTATGGCCAAAGATCTTTTGGAGCAGCGCAGTGGGGAAATATTGCTTCATCCTGCATATTCTACTAACCTCGCTCCTTCGGATTATCACTTGTTTAGGAGATTACTGAACCATTTGGATGGTCTTAGGTTGACATTAAGAGAAGAGGTTGAAAACGAGTTAGAGTCATATTTTGCATCAGAACCTAAAGAATTTTACAAGTGTAGCATTTATAAGCTTGTTGTCAGATGGAATGAGGTTATGGAAAGCAATGGAGGTTATTTTTATGATTAAATATTTCCATAGTCATAATTTTTTTCATTCCTAATATAGTCCCTAAAATCGGACATTATTTTCGTTCCAACCTGATAATTCATTTCGCACTAAGCTCATTCGGTCAATCTCTCCTCGATGTAGTCACCACCAGTTTCTCTTTGTTGAAGTGGAGAAAAAGGATAGTGAGGTCTAGATTCTGGGTAAATGTGCTGAAGGTGTTACTTTAATGCTTTTTGTGGGAGTGGGTGTGTTAAGAGGGCATCATTTAGATTGGGAGCGTGTCTTGGAGCAGAGCGTGTGTCCACCATATATGAAGATAATTTTAGTTCCCAAGTGTGGACGAGATAAAGAAACATAAAGAAATAATACAAAAAGTCACAATAATTGTGCAAATAGTTTACTAAAAAATGTACCCGTCTCTGGTTATGTTGAGGATTCGAACCTGTGGCATCGGTTAGAGCTGTGCCCTGAGAAAAGTGGACGGTTTAAAGTCACTGGGTCGAAAGCCACAAGGAAAGGGTAAGGAATTTTTCCAGCCATTTCCAACTGTATTTCGAGAGTACTCAGAATATTCATTTCCTTTTCCTTGTCTGTTTCGTCGGCCTTATTTTTTCCTCATCCGCTGCTGTGTTTTTTCTAATTCTGATTTATATTAACGCCTCTTTACTACGACCATTTTTACTTGCGTGCACACGACTCTTCTAAGTTACTATGTCGGTCCGTCGGTCCGTCAGTCCGTCGGCTGGTAACCAATTTACTTTTCAATGAGTTTTTGAAAGTTTTGAAGGTCGTAAGGTCAGATGATATGTTTGTTAATTGATATGTTTTTTGATTAATTTGTTTGTTAATTGATATGTTTGTTAATTGATATGCTAGTTAATTGATATGTTTTTTAATTAATTTGTTTGTTAATTGATATTTTTGTTAATTGATATGCTAGTTAATTGATATGTTTTTTAATTAATTTGTTTGTTAATTGATATTTTTGTGAATTGATATGTTTGTTAATTGATATGTTTGTTATTTGATATGCTTTTTAATTGATATGCTTGTCAATTGATATGTTTGTAAATTGATATGTTTGTTAATTAATTTGCTTGCTAATTGATATGTTTGTTAATTGATATGTTTGTTAATTGATATGTTTGTTAATTGATATGTTTGTTATTTGATATGCTTGTTAATTGATATGCTTGTTAATTGATATGCTTGTTAATTGATATGTTTGTTAATTAATTTGTTTGTTAATTGAAATGTTTGTTAATTGATATGTTTGTTCATTGATATGCTTGTTAATTGATATGTTTGTTGATTAATATGTTTGTTAATTGTTATGTTTGTTATTTGATGTGCTTGTTGATTGATATGCTTGTTAATTGGTGTTTGTTAATTGATATGTTTGTTAATTGATATATCTGTTATTTAATATGCTTGTTAATTGATATGCTTGTTAATTGATATGCTTGTTAATTGATATGTTTGTTAATTAATTTTTTGTTAATTGATGTGTTTGTTGATTAATATGTTTTTTAATTAATTTGTTTGTTAATGGATATGTTTGTTAATTTATATGTTTGTTAATTGATATGCTTGTTAATTGATGTTTTTAATTAATATGTTTGTTAATTAATTTGCTTGTTAATTGATATGTTTGTTAATTGATATATTTTTTAATTGATATGTTTGTTATTTGATATGTTTGTTAATTAATTTGCTTGTTAATTGATATGTTTGTTGAATGATATGTTTGTTAATTGATATATTTGTTATATTGATATATGTGTTTGTTGATTAATGTTTTTTAATTAATTTGTTTGTTAATTAATTTGTTTGTTAATTGATATGTTTGTTAATTGATATGTTTGTTAATTAATATGTTTGTTAATTAATTTGTTTTTATGTTTGTTAATTGATATATTTGTTAATTAATATGTTTGTTAATTAATATGTTTGTTAAGTAATTTGTTTGTTAATTGATATGTTTGTTAATTAATGTTTTCTAATTGATATGTTTGTTAATTAATGTTTTTTAATTGCTGTTTGTTAATTAATGTGTTTGTTAATTAATTTGATTGTTAATTGCTATGTTTGTTATCTGATATGCTTGTTAATTGATATGTTTGTTAATTAATTTGTTTGTTAATTGATATGTTTGTTAATTCATTTTTTAAAATTATTGAAATAATTGCGAACACGCGAGGTTGTTTGAGTAGAAAAGAACTTACTGGGAATTTTACAGACATAGGAAATGATAATAATATTTGGAATTAATTCTCAAATTTTTCTTAATTCCTGTCCTTTGTATTTTATCCTTCCCTCTCAGTCTTTTGGGTTTTAGGAGAGTTACGTGCTATTCCAGTCGCTAATGAGCCAAGTAATTTCTTCCTTTGTTTACTCGAGTTATGTATATTTCATACATATTTACTTTCCCCAACTTCACACTTGCTTTACACAATGTTCAATGAATATGTAATGTGCAATAAATCAATGTTTTGTGTGAATTTATAACCAAAACCATAGCAATAGCGTGACCTTTATGCCGTTGTAAGTTATGAATCTCAACCTAATCACCGGCACACTCATACTTCTGTTTACCTCCTTCCTTGCATTTGCACTTCTACACTCTTCCTACGCATACAACCATATACACGCAGTGTTGTACCTTTGTTTTTTAACCATGTTCTAAATTAATGGAAGTAATTTAGCCGAGTATTGGAGATAAGTAATCTGATTCCCTTCATTTACATCAACACACGTCATATGTTACTTATGATTACCTATGATTGACGATATTCAAAATGATATGAGTGCCGCCCTCTACCAATGACGCGCATATGCGCATAACCTCTTGAGCCGGTAAAGAGGTATGGTATTTGCAGACGAGGCTCGAAACCAGGTGAAAAAGAAAATCAGCTGACACCACCAACACACAGAAAATAGCACACACGATGACCACGATGGAGGTTGTTGGAGGCGAACGACACCATTAGAAACCTAGACAACCATGGCCAAAGGTTTTGAGACTACTATATTTTTTCATTAATGAAAATTATTAAAACTAATCGAATGTTGCATTTTGTTTGAGTATATTTGCATCATAATTTGAAGGGAGGCGCTGGGCTCAAGCGTACAGGCGAGTGATGCACTGCCCGCGGCGCAAAGCGAGTGGCATCTCCCCAGCATCGACCAACAGGCTCTCAATGGGGGAAGTGCGGAAGGCACCGGTCGCAAGGCAAAGGCCGGTGTGGTGGATCAAATCCACCTTCCGCAATAAACGCTCGGCTGCGGATGTATAAAACTCGCATCCGTAGTCGAGCTTTAAAAGAACAAAGGATCGATAAAAAAGTAGGGCAGTAGCCCTATCAGCGCTTCAAGCGCTGAACGTCACGGAACGGAGAATATCCATGGCGCAGGTACAAGAGACCCTAAGGCTGCGAATATGAGCCTCCCAGGTGAGGCGTCGGTCGAATACAAGACCAAGGAAACGGTGTGACTCAACCACATCCGGGTGCACCCCATTAAGAAACAAATCTGGGTCGGGTGAAGCCGTGAATGGCGGCAGAAGTGCACCACCTTAGTCTTGGCCAAAGAAAACCGAAACCTGTGCGCTTCGGCATAGCGAGAGACGCGGTTAAATGCCTGTTGGAATCGACGCTCCAGAGATCGAAAGGTCGTCCACGTAGAGCGTAGCGAGAACATCTTCCGGCAGCACCGAGGTGATGCCGTTGATGCTCAAGGCAAATAGTGTGACACTGAGGACAGTTCCCTGTGGGACACCCTCTTCCTGCTCCTTTAAGCTGGAGAGGGCTCCCCCCCACCCGTACGCGGAATCGACGATCTCGCAAAAATTGAGATATAAACATTGGGAGGCGTCCTTTCCCCCCCATCGTGTAGAGAGTCTCCATGATACTGTATCGCCATGCGGTATCATAGGCCTTCTCCAGATCGAAAAAAACCGTGGCGTAGTGCTGTCTACAAGGGAAAGCCTCGCAGACGGCATTTTCCAGTCGGAGCAGAGCATCCGACGTGGAGTGGAACTTGCGGAAGCCGCACTGTGCGGAAGACAGATGGCCTCCGCTGTCCAGGAAAAAGGCTAATCTTACATTTACCAATTTCTCCATCAACTTGCACACGCAAGAGGTTAGAGAAATTGGGTAGAAACCGGTCGGAGTAGAGTGATCTCTCCCCGGTTTGCGAAAGGCGAGCACAGTAGTGATTCGCCAGGAGTCTGGGAGAAGACCTTCCACCCAGATCCTGTTGAACAAATCTAACAGAAAGGCCATTCTTCACTCACTCAGGTAGTGTCGAAGCATAGCGTACGGGACATCGTCCGGACCATGGGCCGTGTCCACGCACGAAGCGAGAGCGGAACGCAACTCACTCACAGTAAACTTGTCGTTGAAGGGTTCTCCGCCTCTGAAGGCAAAGTCCAGCCGGCGCCCATCCGTGACATCACGACGTGCATTGAATGCTGGTGGAGTAGCATCCCGGCTAGAGAATGCGGAAAAAGCGGTCGCTAAGAATTCCGCCACAGACGTGGGGTCCGAGATTGCGGTCCCATTCTCCTAAAGAACGGAAGGGGGGTCCTGCGAGAACTTGCCCGGAATCCTTTTGACTCGCTTCCACACCTCAGCTAAAGGGGTCTTCCCGTTAAGTAAAGACACGTATGCCCGCCAAGAAGAGCGGCGGGCGTGTTTCGAAATATACTAGAACCTAGCCCTAGCTCGACGAAATTCAGCGACAGTGAAATCGTTCGGGCGGCGCTTATAGAGAATGTAGGCATAACGCTTCTGTTTGAGGGCCGTCTCACACTCAGCCGACCACCATGGGAGTGGTCGGCGTGCAAAACGACCAGACGTCCTAGGAATAGTAGTCAGGCCCACGGCGATGAGGTTGCCGGAGAAGAACTCAACGGTCTCATCTACCGACCTAAACTTCTCGACTGAGATAGAGGATTCAGTCATTTCCTGAAATGCAGGCCACCGCGCCCGCACCAAGCACCACCTAGGTGGTCTCTTAGGCGGCAGTTGCCCTGAAAATGATATTTGAATGGGAAAGTAATCACTACTATGGAGGACATCGACCACCCCCCAATTAAAATCAGGCTGTGCATCCGAAGAGCACAAAGATAGGTCAAGGCAAGAAAATGAAGCGGTTCTCGGACACTGATGCGTAAACTCATCCACATTTAGGACACCCATCACAAGCTCTTCGACCAGATCGGCAAGGACTTGTCCCTTGGGATTTATAGAGTAATATTCCCAGACAGGATGCCTGCCGTTCAGCTCTTCAAGCAAGAGATAGGGCCTCGGCAACTGGTGCCACGACGCGGCGGAAGTCCCCCGCGTCGAAGTCAGCGAACGGTAGAATGTACGCAGAAATGATAGTATACCTCCTATCCAGGTGCAGCTGGACAGCCACTGCCTGAAAGGAGGTATCTAAAGAGAAAGGAAGAACGGAGACATCATGCCGGGTGTAAACCGCGCATCTCCCAGCCCGACCACTCCGCGGTGGTGGAGTCGCAAGACGTTTATACCCCGGGAAGGGGGGCAGGGGGCACGCGCCTAGCATGGTCTCTTGCAAAAAGATAGCTAACGGGGAACGGGACGAGACGAGCTTCCGCAGCCCCTCCCAGTTGGCCCAGAGTCCACGGCAATTCCATTAAAGGAATATGCCCTCCAGGCCTAGCTCGGAGGAGACGCGGGGGCCATCCTCGAACTGAAGACCCTCACGGGAATGGCCGTACGCTTCCCGGGGGCAGAACCCCGGGCGCTGATGGCCGGACAAAGCGCTGAAGACGCTGTCGCCTTCGAGGACTTATTGGGGGAGGTTGGGCTCGCCATGCGAGTCTTTTCCTCCCTCCGCCTCGAAACCTTAGGCGGGCGTTGCAGCTTTGGAGGCGGCTGGGCCCTATTTTCGAGGAACCACCGTCTCCAAACCACTCGCTCCACCTCGGGGCGTGGGCGAAGGAGCCGAAGCTCCTTTGTTGCTGTCCTCCTTTCGGGGGACAGCTTTAGGAACCCCCGAAGATGGCCTAACGACCATCTTCAGGGGTGTTTTCTCCTGTGAGTCTAACGACTCGGTGGAGGCGCATGGCCGTTTCGCCTTGCGGGAAACGGTCACGCTGGGGGAAGAGGGGGGAGCCCTGGTTATACCCGGGGCTGGGTATGAACCCTTTTTGCCACCAGCTTTACGAGGGGAGCGCCCGGTTTGGGTAGAGCCCGCAGAAGGGCTCCGAATGGGCGCGAAAACAAGCGTGCTCGTTGGCCTGGATGGGCCAGGAGCAGAGGGTGCCTTTCTAACTACTGAGGCCTGAACGGCCAGGATTTCTTTCTCAAGGAGATATGCACCACATTGCTTCGAAGAAGCAGGGTTCGGCTCTCCGCGATTGACACACTTGGCTACACACGATTTAGACTTATCGTGTGCGACCTTGGAGCAATTTACACAGACTTCGGGTGACCCCGACTTTGCACGTTTACATGAGCGATTCGTATGGCCAAAGCGGTGACAGTAATAGCACCGCCGCGGCAGTGGCACGAATGCCTTCACGCGGTAGCGGTCCCACCTGGCACGCACCGACACAGGGAGCTTGTCACAGTCGAACGTTACGAAGAGTGTAGGGGTGGGTTTCGAGGCCCCTCCCTGTTTTCTCATCACACGTTCGACCTTGACCGCATCATGGTCGGCCAGCTCTAGGGTCATGTCCTCAATGGAGTAGTCCAGGAGTTCCCTAGCATAAACTACTCCTTTCACAAAGTTCATGGTAGAGTGCGGCGTCACACTCACCGGGGTGCCATGAAGTGTCCGAAGAGCACTTATCTTGGCCTCCTCGGCGCGATTTGCCGCATTCACCAGAAGGCTCGCGCCCGAGAAACGGGTCACCTTCGGCTCTCTACCAATTGCACTAGCTAATCCTCTCCTCTGATGGATCATGTTGCCCTTGGACAACATGGTGCCATTAGTGGAGCAAATAACGAGGAAGCGTTTGAAGCCAGCGGGCTCGAAAACGCCAGGTAACCTCTGAATAAGGGGCTTCGATGTCATCGAGGCTCCGCCCTGTGCACTCTTGGTCTTAGTCTTAGTCAGGGGCTCCGCACACGGGTGGGTAGAGGGAACGGATGTGTCGATATTGGCTTGGTCACCTACCAAAGTGGCAGCAGACCCATCCGTCCCCGCAGCCCCCGCGGATGGAGAGGAGCCCCGAGTCTTCTTTGTCTTTCTAGTCTTTTTCTTTTTTGGAGAGGAAGGCGGGGAATGAACCCGCTTCTCACCTCCGCCGGCAGAAGCCCCCATGCCAGATGAGCCGGCCTCAGCCAGGTCCCTCTCCGAAATGGAGAAGTTTCTAGTAATCGTGGGGGCACCTGTCGGAGGAGATCCCTCCCCTCCTTGTATTGCCTCGGAGCCCTCGGCTGTTTGAGGGGGACCTTGCATAGGGGCGGACTTGGGTTTGGTGCTTGGCGCCGAGCCCGGATTTACCCCATGGAAGGCCCTGCCGTCTGAGGCTAAGTCTCCTCAAGGACTATGTCTATCACAGGAGGGGCCTCCAGTTGGCCATCCGCTCCCAGGACATCGCAGGTCTCGTTGGCAGCGTCAAGAGTCATTTGTGGGGAGGCACAAGCCTTAACCCAGGCAAGGTTTAATATCCTTGCCAGCAGGTCTTTTGAGGGAAGCGACTGAAGGGGCCTGGCTTCCCTCTCCATCCTAAGGGGGTTTGCCCTACCGAGCCGCTTAGATGTGGAGTGGCTGGCTAAGGGCTGCCTGCTGGCTTTTCTGGCAGTCCCCTTGGAAAGAAAAGAGGGGACTGCCGCTGGTAAAAGGGAGGTGCCCGAAAGCACCTCCAGAGAAAGGGTGAGGGGGAGTCCCCTTCATCCGTAGGCGTAGGAGAGGAGTAAGACTCCTCTCCGGTTAAAGAGATATGGAGGGTCCTCTGCGCAAGCCCAGGGGGAAGGACCTACATTTTTCTGCTGGAGCTGCCCGAGGGCGGCTCCGTCGCTGTTTCAGGGGAAGTTGGGGGTTGGTTTTTTATTTGTTTTACAAACACGGGCATGGTGACCCTCTTTTTAATACGGGACGCAATAGCTCATCACCTCTCGCAGTTGTCCGCATTGCGAGAGGTGCTTACAAGCCCGGCAGAGCCAGGCGCCGCCATTCGGGACCACCCCTCCCGCCTGGTGGCCTGGCAGTCCATCGGCATGGCGGCTCCACCTTGGACACGGCGTAAAATTTATAGAATGTGAAGAGGAGAGGAAAGGGGATGTGAGGAAGGTATGGGTGGGGATGAAGCAGGTTGTTAAAAAAAACACATCCCGAACCGGAGCTCAGGGGTTAGGGAACAATGTCCCCTCGCCCCTCAGCCCCAATCCGGGGTGGTTGGTTTGAGAAGAAGGTCAGCATCTACCCTGTGAAATTAGAGGCTGACCAGAGAAAGTTGTGGGAGAGGTTGTATGAAAAGCGACGAGGTAGGGGACAAATCGGGCTATCTGAAGGAAGGAAGAGAGGCTAAGCTGGGTCCGGACGGGGCGCTGGATCCCGTCAGCACGGCGGCCAGGATGGCAAATCGCCGCGCCCCTTACGGGGGGCGGAGAGATGAAGGAGACGCGGCGAATTGCCCTAAGGACCTTGCCAGGCCAGCAAAAACCGGACAGGAGCAAGGTCTTCGAGAGAATTTACGGCGAGCTTAATATTGCCCTCATACGGCTAATTGATTTGCAAAATGGCTACGCAGCTATCTGTTCGAGGGAGGTTGACATCGAAACCCTCTCCTCCCCGTGTGCATCAGACTCCATTCGAAAAATCGATCTCGCACCTCAGAAACCCACGGACGAGATTCTTCGGAATCATCAGTGGGCAAAAGTAGCCAAAGTAATCAAATTTAAAAACTACACCCACGTTTTTAAAGTAATATTCACATAAACCACAATGGCGATTAAAGCTAAAGAAAACGGCCTTCTCCTCTTTAATGGACGCATCTGCCCCGATCAGATTGAGCATGAGAAGTTCTTTGACCTGCAAATGTGCTTTAAGTGCTACAAGTACAACAAACACACCAACGCCACTTGTCCCAACGTTACACTCACAGTTTGTTCTGTGTGCGCCGGCCAAGACCATTCCTGGTGTGAATGCAAAAGTTCGTTCCAGAAATGCCTCAATTGTGGTGGCCCACACAAAACTATGGCAATAACCAGTCCAGTAAAGAAGGAACACACACAAAAAGCAAAGGATAAAGGCAGAAAAGAGGAGGAAAGAAAGGCTAACGCCACCTACGCGAAGGTTGGCAAGGCAACGGTCGCAGAGAGTAGTGTTGCCTCTGCAGCTATATCCCTGCAAATCGAGAATGAAAAATCAACAAAAATAATGTGTTGCATATATTATGCATATATTGCTAACCTGACCAAGCCTGGTACCTTCGCGAAGGAACTAAACACCATGCTCGTGAATAAGGGCATGGAAGAAATGTGGTTTCCGGAAAACCCTCCGTCAAACGAGGTTCTTCGAGTGAAACTCCAACCATAGACCGAGAAGAGCGGCCAAAAAGCTCCGGACACGATTAATGCACTTTCACGGGATCCTCGAGTGCAAGCTATGACTGCCCGGCAGAAGGCACAAAACACACACACACTCAACTATCCAAACAAATGCACAAGTCGAGCGGAGGAAAGCTGCTGCTGTGAAGCCTAAGAAGGTGAATCATTCGCCCTGCCCCCAAAAGGCCTCGCAGTCACGTCAACCGAGTAGGTTCTCGTCTTCAAGGAATCGGGCTTCCAGGTACATGTACTACTCGAGGATCTTCAACCTCAGTGTATATGCTGCCGAAGGAAACCAGTTTTCTGACGACGCAGGCCCAGGAGATATTGTCGATGGCCTTAGGGCCGGACAATACAAATGGGACTACGAGGCTGACATACCAGAAGATCTGGTAAAGCAGGCTCTCTTTCGCAACCTTGTCCAATTCTCAACCGACGCTTATATTGTTCTCACGGAGGCAGAGTTCCGTAAAAAGAGATCCGGCAAGGAGAAGACTTCTCTGTCCTTCCCTCAATGAGCTAACGTCGACCAAGATTAGAACCCTTCTCGCCATAACACCTACGCTACATTGAAGAAGACCTTACCTGAACGGTGACATCAACCCAAACATGTAACACTCTTACCGATTATGACAACTCAATTTACGATAACTTTTCACCGAAATTTGACTTACCGTAGTAGCGAGTTTTACTAGCTACTAGGAAGGCTTGAATGCCAACCAATTTTGACACTCAGAACAACTCAACACGAGATTAACATTGCGAGTGCTACCCTTTGACCAAGGATCTATACATCCCTGCTCCTGCGTGCTTTATTGCAATATACTACCTACTTTTTCTGGATATACCCTTCTACCAGGGAATTATACTCTCTTCAAACTTATACTAAACTTACCTTTACCTGTGGTGTGTGGAATAGAATTACACCAACGTAGCCACTGCGTGTCGTAAAAGTCGACTAATAGGGGCCTGTTGCCTTGTGGGTTTGCCTGTTGAGGCAAAGGCTATGGGAGTAAACCCAGAATACAACCCCTGCTGCCTTGTAGGTTAACCTTTTGAGGTAAAGGCTATGGGAGTAAACCAAGATTACAAATCTTCCCTCTGGTGTAGGGAAAAAGTATGTCAGACCTGCTGCCTATTTAGGCAAAGGCTATGGGAGTAAACCCAGAAAGAAAATCCGAGGGCGGGGGCTGGGAACCCCATTCCCTTGTATCTTTCTTTCCCACGAAGAAATCAGACAGTGATAAGGGGGAGGATAAGCGAAAGCTTATCAGAACCTTAAATATTGGGGCCTTGAATGTGCGTGGTGTAGTTCAAGTAAAGAAAAGAGGGAGGAGATCGGAGACCTATTTAGAAGTAAGTCTCTCGATGTCTTGGCAATGAGTGAGACAAAGCTAAAGGGAGTGGGTGAAGTTAGGTTTGGAAGTGGGAAGGGCAGAAAGTCTGGAGTGAGTGAAAGTAGTAGGGCGAAAGAAGGTGTGGCACTGATAGTAAGAAAGGATCTGAAAGATTGTGTGAGAGAGTAGCGTGAGGTTTCGTCAAGACTGAAGTGGGTACGAATGAGGATTGGTTCTGAGAAATGGGTGTTCGTTAGTGCGTATGGTCCAGGGAAAGAGAGGAGTGAGGAGGAAATTGAGAGGTTTTGGAATGGATTGAGAGAGTGTGTGCAAGGTTTTGATTATAATGAAAATGTTGTTGTGTTGGGTAATTTGAATGCTAGAGTGGTAGAGGTGCCAGTAGAAGGTGTGATTGGTAAGTATAGAGTGAGTGGAAACAATACAAGTGGTGAGAGGTTTGTGGAGTTTTGTTTGGAATGCGAGTTGGTAGTAGGGAACACTTTCTTTAACAAGAGAGGTGTTCATAAGTATACCTGGTGTAGATATGAAAGAGTAACGCCTGTGGAGAGAGCCTTAATGGATTATGTGTTGGTGAGTAAGAAGATACTTGATAAGCTGTTGGATGTGAATGTGTTGAGAGGTGTAGCTGGTGGTATGTCCGATCATTTTTTGGTGGAAGCAAGATTGAGAGTGGAAGGAAGGAAGGAAGGAAGTGTGATAGAGTAAGAATCATGGTTGAAAAGCTGGATGATGAGGGAGTAAGAAGAGAAATCAAAGTGTGCTAGAGTTTAAATGGAATGAAGTGAAAGGAGAAGAAAGGAAGGAAGTGGAAGATGAGTGGGAGATGTTCAAGGAAACAGTGATTGGTAGTTTGACAGAAGTGTGTGGTAAGAGAAGAGGAAAAGGAAAGGGTATTAGAAAAAATAGCGAGTGGTGGAATGAAGAGGTGAAAAAGGTGGTATGCGAGAAGCGATTGTTATTTGAAAGGTGGCTGCAGGATAAAAGTGTTGAAAGTTATAGTGTATTCAAGGAGAAAAGAAAGGAGGTTAAAAGGGTGGTGAAAGAAGCGAAGAGAATGGCGAAAGAAAGGTGGAGTGAAAGATTAGTGAGAGGTTTAGAAAGTAATAAAAAAGATGTTCTGGAAGGAAATAAAGAGAGTAAGGAGAGCTGAATCAGGTATGGAAACGTGTGCGAAATATGCAAATGGAAGAGGTACTGGTTTAAGGTGAGGATGTACGGAAAAGATGGAAGGAGTATTTTGAATGTTTGCTGAATGTAACGGATAACACAAGTGCTGAGATTATGTCTGTGGCAGCCGAAGGGAGGCAGATGGGTGGTGTGAATGTAATGGATGAAAACATTAATGCTAGTGAAGTTGAAAATGTGGTTAAGAGTTTGAAAGCAGGAAAGGATGGGGATATGTATGAGATACAGGGTGAATGATTAATGTATGGTAGAAAAGTCATTACTAAATGGTTGGTAAGGCTGTTGACTGTGTGTTTTATAGCAGGACGTGTGCCAGAGGCTTGGAAGTGTGCAGCGGTTGTGCCTTTGTATAAAGGAAAGGGTGATATGCGCGATTGTGCTTCCTATAGGGGGATTAGTTTGTTATTGGTGTTTGGTAAAGTGTATGGAAAGATTTTGATTGTGAGAGTGAGAAATTTTACAAATGAGTCAATTGGAGAAGAACAGTGTGGTTTTAGAACAGGAAGAGGGTGCAGTGAAAAGGTATTCTTTGCTTTCATGGATTTGAAAAAGGCATACGACAGAATAGACAGGTAGGCTTTGGGGACTGTACTAAGAATATATGGTGGTGGTGGAAGTTTACTGAGAGGAATTCAGAGTTTTTATAGTGGTGGAAGGGCTTGTGTAAAAGTGGGTTTGGAGTTGAGTGAGAGTTTTGAAGTGACAGTAGATCTGAGACAGGGTTGTGTGATGTCGCCATAGCTTTTTAATTTGTATATGGATGAAATTGTGAGAGAGGTGAAAATGGGAGCATTGGATAGAGGTTTTGCTATAAAAGATCTTGGTGGACGGGAGTGGAAAGTAAACCAATTGTTGTTTGAAGACGATACTGCATTGGTTGCTACCTCACAGGAGAAGTCACAGAGACTTGTTACGGAGTTTGGCATAGTATGCAAAAGACGTAAATCAAAGGTTAATGTTGGAAAGAGTAAGGTTATGTTGTGTAGTCGAGATGAAATGGCAGCAATGGAAATTATGCTAAACGGTGAAGTGATGGAAGAGGTAGAATCCTTTAAATACCTTGGTTGTGTGATAAATAAGAATGAAGGTGTGAGTGAGGATGTCCAAAGTAGAGTGAAGGCTGGTTTCTCAACAGTTGGTGCTATGAAAAGTGTTTTGCGAGAGAGGAGTTTAGGAGTTGGGATAAAGAAAGTTCTCTATGAGACTATAGTGGTCCCGACTGTTTTGTATGGTAGTAAGTGTTGGGGACTGAAGGGAAGTGATCGTCAGAAATTGAATGTAATGGAGATGAAGTGTCTGAGAGGTATGTGTGGTGTAACTAGATGGGATCAAATTAGAAATGAGGACATTCGAGCGAAAATGGGAATAAATGTGAACTTAGATGAGAGAGAAGATAAAAGAGTGTTGAGCTGGTATGGTCATGTAGAAAGAATGAACAACGAAAGGTTGGTGAATCAACTGTATGAATCAAGTGTGAGTGTTGTCAAGGACGGGGTAGACCTCCTATGGGATGGTTAAATGGGGTGAAGGATGCTGTACAAAAGAGAGGAATCAGTATGGATCGTGCTAAACTCGTATGCCAAGACAGGGATGCACGACGAATGTTTGTGAACAATTGTTAAATGACGCAGCCTTGGGGTTGATACATCGGATCAGATAGATCCAGTTATGAGTCTAGCTAGTCCGAGGAGTTTAGACAGCCATATGACGAGGTGCACAGAAATTTGCATTACATCGGGTGTACCTCTAACAAATTACGACACCAGCAGTGGGTAGCCCTCCTTATGCTGTTGTAGTCTGGCAGGCTAGGTTTCTGGACCTGGAGGCCAAAAAGTATGTTAGTGAGCGTTTGTCTTGCTGTCTGATCCGGCTACCCCGAGCTAGGAAAGGGGCCTTGTGTAAATAAAAAGATAAAAAAACCATTATTAAAACCCTTTCATCACTATACTCTCTTACTTTTGCTATACTAATCTATACTTCCTAACTTGTTATGTCCAATGTCCAATGTCCAATAATGCTCCAGTTCCCATAGATGAGAAGCAGCCAGACATGGAGTGTATCCAGATGCTTCACCGTGGGCGCAAAATATGACTGTTAAAAGCGCTTTCCTTTTCTCCTTGTAACCAGGGATCTTCCAGAGTCTCCAAACGAGCAGAAGGTAGCTTCAATAGTGATAAAACCTTTCCCTTGTCTTCAACAGTCCATTTTAAATATTGGTATTTTATAAAAGTTCTTCTTGGTGAGATCAGCTTTCTTATCAGCCTTTCTGGACTTGAGACTTTGTTGAATAGTCTCCGTTTCATTGTGCGCTGCAAAGCGTTCACACCTGCTTATTTCCAATCGTGAGCAAGCTTGGCGTTGGAAACAACCCGATCCTTGAGCTGGCACCTTACCAGGCGGTGATCTTGGCGTTTATATGAAACCATTGGACGTCCAGAAACAAATCTAATCATTCTTTTTAAAGTCATTGATAATCTTAAAGATACTCATAGTGCTCCTTGATGCGATGCTGTTAGCAACTAGATCCTCGCATTTCAGTCCCCTTCGGTGCCAAGCAATGGTTGCACGATTTTCTTAGGAAAAAAAAAACATTTCTGTAATTGAGTAGTCAAAGAAGGATACAAACCTACTCGGGCAAAAGTAACCGCGGTAGTAAATGGTCTGTTGAACGTGGCGCTGATTAGGCTCCTTGAACCACACATGGATACGTCGCAATGTGCCACCTAGACGAGAACAGGAAAAAATTAACAGGTAGCGAGGCAAGGAAAGTCCTCCAGGAAATTAATTTGGACGCAGTCATCCCTCTAGATATCATGGCTTACAAGGCAATAATCTGCAGATAAATAGACCCCTTAATAGGACGAATTTCCACAAAGGAGATAGAAAAGGATGTAAAGCAGAAACAAGGATGAGCAAAAGTGACAGAAGTGGTGAAGTTGGGAAGAATTAATAATATCTAAATCACGTTCAATGAGACAGAAACGACAACTAAAACTAATGGGTACGGACTACTGGCTTTCAATCTAATAATTACGCCATCGCAAATCTACGCGAAAGAATATGTTCATATTCAGGTCTACACATGTTATGCACTGGAAGGCCACGGGATGAGAGAGTGCAAGCGAAAACAAGGTCCGCTGACTAAAGTCACGTGCTCTCACTTATTCTGATTTATGACCTTACGACCTTCAAAGCTTTCAATAATTCCCGGACTAACATCGGGAGGACCTTAGCAATTAAACTATTCGAAAGATAACGTGAAACAACATAATGGTTTCAAATTTGGTTAGACTCTGCTGAAGAGTTATGATGTTATTGCCAAAACAAAGTAATTCCAGGGTTAAACTTGGGAGGACCTTGGCAATTATATCATTCGAAAGAAAATATGAAACAACCTAAGTTGTTCAAATTTTGTTAGAAGCGGTCAAATAGTTACAATGTTATTACCAAACCATTAAAAAAGCAAAACGGGACCGGCCAACCGACCAACCGACATATTGAGATATTGAGTAGCACCCAACTAAAAATGTGTTATGAATGAACGAGATAAGGCACGATTTCAGAGAATTCAGGAGCGAAGGGAACAAGTGCTCGAACTGCCTAGGGGCCATATGGGACAAGAACTATTATTTGTCCAGCAAAAAGAGAAATTATTAAGAGCAAGGAAAATACAATGACTGAAAACAGCAGGAGGAAGAACCTAACATAGGGAGGAGCAATAAAACAACAACTCCACTAACAGAACCAATTGGAACGAAGATACTGACAATGCTCATGTATACTATCATGGCCTACATCGCCAATTCGCGGTTTTTCTCAAAAAGAATTTAATGGCCTCTTGGAGAATAACAGAATGAAGAGGACCCTCTGGTTTCCAAAGAATCTACTTTCAATGACACGCTAAAAATTAAAATAGTGGATGACGAATCTTCCGAAGGATATAGAATCCAAAGAAGAGGTGAAAGAAAGCAGGGAAGAAAATATAACACTAAAGAATAAATGAAAAGGGAAGAAGAAGAAAAAGTGCAAGACAAATAAAAGAAAGCCAGGAACGAGATCCATACGAATGAGTCCACGTTGGACTTCGAGAATGAGAAAAGCCAAGAAGAGAAGAACTCCCCAAAAGAGACGAATGAGCTAAAAGATAGGACATGGGGATCAAGGAGATAACCAAAGAAGAGGAAAGAGAAGAAGGAGGAGCAGTCGAAGAAGCATTTTCGTGCGAGGAGATTGACCTACATCCCTACACCACTAGGAAATACGAGTTCTCGTATGACTTCGACGAGTATCAAATAATTGGCAGAATTGTAAATGAGAAATTCAAGTGATTTCGCCAGTCAGATTTCCCGGGGGAAGTGGTGCAGAGATCACTGCTGCTGGGGAGATTGAAATTGAGAGTTCATAGATTTCACCTCCTAAAGAAGGAGAATTTCAAAACGCTAAACAATGGCCAGCTAAGGAGGATCTGAATTTGAATATAGAGTAGAAACAGAAGTGAAGAAGCTATAAAAAGTGGAGGTAAACATAAACGGCCGATTGAAAGAGGAAAATAATTTTGGGAAAGTGCAAGGTAGTGAAGTCTGTCGTTTCCAGGTATTTGGCTGAAATACCCTGATGATATTCCTCGGCGACCTGATTGCGTGACTGAGACATTCGAGATATACCTGGAGAACTATGATACCTTACTACTATCCCACCCTCTCTCCCCCTTTTACACAAAGTTCCAATGTCGCCAGTATTATATAACAGCTACCACTACATTTTTTAAGAAAGATCACATTCGCTCCTGCCCCGTTACCTAACAACTCTCGCACTCGTTGCAGACGGCATATTGCTCTCTGTCGCAAACATGAGCGTAACCTGTTAAAAGACAAAACTCTGAAGCATTTGACCTACGACCGATTTGTAGAGGACGTTTACCTAGTGGTCACAAATGAAGGTCACCTTAATCTACTGGAAAAAAAGATGGAAGAAAACTAAAGAATCAGCTTCATATACGAACTCGGTATTAATGGGAGACTACCCCTCATAGACGTTGAACTATAAAGCAATAACTAGGGAGAATGCAGCACAAAAGTTCGTACAAAAACAAGCATTAGTGCAAATACCTCAACGCCGAAAGAGAATGTACCGACCATTATAAAAAGAGCATTATAAAAAATGTGCGTCTTACTCGTACATACGACGTACATACATATGTTTCTCATCTTGGAATCTATTCGTACTAAAGATCAAACGCGTGAAACAGTTGTTAGCTAATAACAGTTCTCTAATACACTAGTTACTTCCCAACAAATAAATTATTGGGTTGAGGAATAAGTTCTTGCGGTTTTATCAAATTTATTCATTATCATTAACAATTTTAGAAAACCTTAATTTTTAATTGATAACAATATGCAATTTAATCAATAATGTATTCCCCGTTGTTATTACGACTTATTCCCAACGTTCAACTAGTTTTTCGATGCCTCTGCAATAAAAATCTTTGGATTTTGACTCGAAGAATTCGTCTACCAGGTTCTTAATTCCACATCAGTATTGAACGAAACGCCGCGCAAATTGTTGGAGAGCGATCGGAACAGATGTCTTTAGTGGCAGCATTGAAAATTGAACCTTCTGCAAGCAGCCGTGATCTTGCAAAGGTTGTTGGAGTGGTGTCATCCCATCAGACTGTGCTAAATTGATTGCATCAAATGGATTTTGTTCACAAGAAGACCCGATTGGATCCATGTGACCTCACCGAAGCACAAACTGCCCGTAAAGTAGAGATTTACAGCCAACTTCTCAATAACCCAATGGAAGACCAATTCTGGAGGCCTATTGTCACATCAGATGAGATGTGGGTGAACTTGGTTAATTATGAGGAAATGGGTTTTTATGACATGAGGAAGAGTAGAAAAGCTTGATTAAAAGATAGTACAGGATATTCTTATTTAAAGGAGCGTGAGGTGCCACATGTTAAAATGAGGTTTTCGCTAACTCAAAACATTTATTAATTAAATCGAAAGATAATTAAATAATAGAGAAAACAACAATGGAGGGGAGGTAAATCGTTTCAATAAATTCCATATATAAGTTAGATAAAACAGAAGATATGCAGTTTCCCATAGCTAGAAAAATTACTGGCTAAAGAATTGACCATTAAAAGAAAAGGTACACTCTTTCGTTCAGTAAAACCAGTTCTAAAAATTTATTAAAAGGAACATGTAATTCAACCCTACACAATTTATCTGTAAGTAATTGAAACAATGGACCTGAATCTTTAGTAAACACGGAACAAACATTGAAGCTAACAAGAGTGAAATTTGAAGAGTATGGGGTGGCATTAAGTTTTTCTATAAGGTTAGAACTATTAACTATATGGGATTCTGAGATTCACCCTACAACAGGGGTAAGGTACGTCGGTAACCATTTAGATAAAGCATATGAAACGGAACCCACAGAACTAAGTAACGGGCAGAAGGGGTTAGTAGGTTTGTGGGCTCATACAAGGCGATAAAGATAAGGTAAAGAAGCATTCATACATATATATTTAAAAATTAAATTGGAATATTGTTTAAAAATAGAATTAACTTTTTTTATGAAAATTATTGTTAACTTGTTCAAAAGGATCTTTTTGTAAAAGTACATAAAAGTCGCCGTTAGTTAATTGCCTTATTTTTGTCGAAATATTTTTGTTTACCCAAAATGACTTGTACTAGATTTTTCGGTTTTGGTAAAATGAATGGTAGGATTAATCTCCAGTTTATTTAATCCACGATGAAAACTTAACGGATAATCTGAATGTGGTAAAATATACATAAAATGGTACACGTAACCTTTAGCAATAGAAATATACTCCTTCGGGATATTACCAAATCTTACCCTTCATATCACCAAAGCTAATTACAAGTCATTTTAGATTAACAAACCTATTTTAAAAAGAGTTAATGAATTAACTAACGCTCCTTTGGAACAAGTTAATAGCAATCTCCATCTAAAAGTCTGTGCTATTTTTAAACAAATATCACTTAATTCTGTTGGTTCCGTTTCATTTGCTTTATATAAATGGCTAACGACGTACCTCACCCCTCTTGTAGGATGCACCTCAGATTCTCACATCTACATATATAAAACAGTCGTGTCCGAACGAAAAATGTTAGATTCTCCATAACTAAAAATCGATTGAAACCAGACTTAAATGTTCCACAGATTTGGAAGCAGCACTATTTAAAAAAAAAAATTGAATGTTTGCCCTTTCTAGGTTATTTTGGACCAGTAATTGTGGCTATGAGTTGCATTTAAAACACCAACATTGCCCGTGAAAAAAAAAGTTTTGACAGACCAATTCTGCGACTGGAATGTTTAAAAAAACGCAATAATACATACTATTAGTATGCCCACAACTCGAATAATTTAGATATTTAATTAAAAATCGCGCAAATCTACTTGGGGCACGCTATAAAGTTTATGACTGCCACCCGAGTAGTAACGCCTACCTGCCTGCATTAATGAACATGTTTTGTTGCAGGGGTGATTAAATTTGTTTAACTTAAACATGGGCTTAGATTATAGCCCAAAGAAAGTTGTACTTATTTAACTTTTGTTGAAGAGGCCTGGGACCCTTTAGCTAAGGCTTCTTTTTAAAGAAAAGAATCTTTCTACCTTGGAGTAACTAAAGGCAGAAGTCTACACTTATCTGCCTACTAACAGTGCAATGTCTGAATGGCTGGCTGAGCGTGCAGTTCTCTCATCGTTGAATGCAAATATCAACCAAATCAACTACTCGTCCATGCAAGTGTTTCCCAGAGATCAAAAGATCTACAAGTCTGTGATGATGAAACATATCCCACGTAACTGCCTAACTCAGTTGAGCTATCGGAAATGCCTCGTTACATCCCCGCTGCAGGATTATACGGCTCCATGAAAATCTACTTGAAGCTTTAATCTCCTGTGGTCCATACAAAAATGAACTGGTACTTCTTCCAAGGACCCCATTCACCCTATCAGACTCTAAGCTGCCTTTCCAATTCCGGAGGCTCCAGTTTCCATGCAAAAGATGCTTTGATTTGACTGTGAATAAAAGCCAGGGGCAAACTTTCAAAGCTATTGTGGCGTATCTATCGACACCTTGCTTCTCTCATAGCCAGCTGTATGAGGCTATTTCTCGCAACAACGGCAGAAAAACTCAGCATATTTGCACTGAACCAACAAACAAAAAAAATAGTTTATCCAGAATCCCTAGAGAACTGAAAGTCTAACACCCAGAAGTTGAATGTGGAATGCCCTGGTAATGTGAAAATCGTCTGTGCTAATCTTTCATGATACACTACTCCATTACTTAAAAGTAAAAATAAACCCCACATTCTTATACCTACCAACTTTTAATTGCATAATTTAACTCAAGCAGAGAATTTAATTTGTTCAAAGATTGTCTTTTTATGCCTGGGAAACACCGGGTACCTTTACATGTAGTTAATAATTCTAACCTCATAGAAAAAAGTAATGCTATCCCTTACTCTTAAAACTTCACCCATGTAAGCTTCGATGTTTGTTCGGTGTTTACTAAAGTTCCGAACGATGGTTTCAATTATATACAGATAAATAGTGTACGGTTGAATTACCTGTCCCTTTTAATAAATTTTTAGACCTGGATTCTTTCTTTCGATGGTAAATTCTTTAGACAATATTTTGGTCTAAATTATCTTTCTTTTGATCTAACTTCTATATGGAACTTGTTGAAACGATTTACCTTCCCACTATTGTTGCGTTTCCTATTATTTGGATTAGATACATCGATGATATTGCATCTTTGTGGCCTAAGTCTGAAAATGTACACCCTTTTCTTAACAAACTTAAATCGCTTGTACATTTTATTAAATTTACTCTTAAACTTGAATAGAAAGCAACACTTTCTTTTCTAGATTTGTTAATAATCGCACTCCGGCTCACTTCAAATTCCGGTCTAACGTAACAAAGCTAATTTTCTTCATATATTCGTTTTAATTCTTCTCATCAAATTAAAGTTATAATGTCTGTTTTTATCTTCACGTTTCTCAGTGCTATTGGCGTGAATAGTCCTAAATTCACGAGAAACTAATTTGTGAATTTTAGACATGGGACAGAAACTTTGTTATCAGCGGTGTGCAGTTAATGGAAGCAAGGGAAGCAATGCTTCCCCTATTTAAGAAGAAAAGAAAAATAAATTACACCCCCAACAATACATATGACAGCAGAATCAATTTTATTATCATATTTATGCTTGTCTATACCTGTATACGCAATACGATACCGTTCACTTTCAATCGAATTGGCGTTAGACCCTGATGAGCCCGACTGCAATTGAAGAAATGCATTTTTTTTGTCGAGTTTTCTATTTTTTTTTCTCTCTTAATTTCAATAATAGTTCTGCTTTTTGGTGCTTTGGAATGAATAGTTTAAAAGATGTTTTGCTTTTCTTAGTAATAATATACAGTCATTATAGTTTTATGATTTTTATCTAGATATTTCAACGCCGTGCTAGAATTAAGAAAAAAATAACCTATTTGTATACGGAAAAGGAAGCGAATTTGGATCTGCAGTCATTAGCAGGCATCCGGCAACTCAGCTGAGTTGCCAGAATCTAGAAAAAAGCAACAAAATATCTAAAGCACATTGACGTAACTATTATTATGCTCTGAAGCTTAAACAAATTTTTAGGTTATATTCAAATGCTGGTTCTAGGAAAGAAAGCAGCTAAATAGCAAAAACTCAGGTATGGTTAAGCTCTTATATCTTAAGCATTTTGTTAATATTTCCAGGATTCTGGCGGGCCTACAATAGTCAGTTAGTCATCCTTCGTATCTTTGAGAACAGTATCCCCAAGGCAGTGCTTAGAGAAGTGTGGCGTATTGTTTATTTTTTTTTTTTTAAAGTGATAACCCCCTTTTAAACAAAATGGATGCAAATGAATTTGGCAGAAAATGCGATTGCATTATTGGAAAAAATATTAAAAAGGAAGTTGAATTCGATTACTTATAATGAAAGAGAAACTATTATTAAAACAGGTAGGCCTACGCCAACACTAGATCTGTCATCCAAAACAATGTTGCACTCGCAAATACAATGGAGGACAATATTATAGAAAATCTTGGCTAGCTGGTTTTGCATACTTACAGAAGCTATTTTAAAGTTTAAATAAAGTTTTTAAAAATTTTCATTTAAATAAAGTAAGTAGCTTACAATTTTATAATTATTTTTAATCAACAACATATTTACTTCAATTAACATATTTATTTTTGTAAATCTTGAATTGCTTCCTCATCTTCAAAAGTCACTGTACGCCATTGGTTGTTATCCTCTCCATTTCCTTAAAAAATTTCACACCCTTTTATATATATATATATATATATATATATATATATATATATATATATATATATATATATATATATATATATATATATATATATATATATTCATCGTAGCAAGTTTTGTTAAATGCGACGGCTAATTTGGCATTTGTGATTTTCTTTTCTCATCTTTCACTTTGTTATAGATTTGCCTTAACGTCTTGGTTGAGGCCATGGATTATTTCTCAGAAATTCATTAAAACTCGGATTTTAATTTTAAAGGGCGTAATAGGACAAGGATCCTTTATCAAAACACTTTATTTATCTGACGCGTTTCGATATCCTCGGATCATCTTCAGAGATCAAGTAAAAATACAAATCAAAAGAATGGAACATTGGTTTATATATCAATAAATGAATACACTCATATACAAACAAAGATCAGCAAGTGCGAACTACTACAAACTTATGAGCATCTTAAGAGAAGGTCGAAAAGGGGAGGCTTAGGAACGAAAAGTCAAATTCCTGGTCACGTCCAAAGACGTGATGAACCTTCATAGGGGGAGATTAAATATCCTTCGTAGTCCTGCTCCTAATTCTACCGCATAGCAGTATTCCTTTCGACTTGAATTGAATGTTAAGCTTAGGTTGTTTTTCTTGTATATAGATAGCCGGCTTCTACGAAAATTAGTTGTCGGCGATCTGGTGCAAAGTCGATAATTTTGATGTTTTCTTCTAACATTTTTCTGTTGCGAATAGTTCCATGGTTTTGACTGGTGTGGTTTGGGAGGCGGCTTCGTTGCTTAGGTAGTATGTCATTCTTCTTGATAATTTACTTTCCGTCATTCCTCCCAGGATGCATTCCTGACGGTCTCCTAGGATGCATTTATACTCATATATCAGATGGGTCCTTTGTTTTAGTTCTGGTATGGGCTTTTTGTTAAACCGTTGCGATCGAATATATCTTATATGATACATGTCTACAATGCATAAAACCTCAAAAATAATGATTAAATTCAGTATTATACCTTAGCTGACGTCCAAATACTACAATAAACCACAGTTCATAATTTTCTGTTCTGGGTGACAAAATCTAATTCGAGAGAGTTAGTGCTCACTCCAGTGTGAGATACTGGTATTTATTATCACTGCTGTGGAAGATAATATTTATTAATCATCAATGTCTTAATCTCAGATTACTCAGAGGGAAGAATTCAGGTCCCCCCCCCCTCATTTTTTTTTAGCCTGGATTTGCCACTGGTCTTGAGTTTGCAAAAGAAATATTTTGACCGTGTTGCACCCACCTCTCCTTTAAATAAGAAAAAAACACTTATAGTACTTATTTTAGTCCATCTTTTACTACTTTCTTTCTAATCATAAAAAAATTGTATGCAATCTTTTGTATTTAATTATAAAATACTATTTAGAAACGTTTATTAATCTAGAATAGTCCTTTCACTATTGGCGATGTATATTGCGTGAAAGATATAAATTGTTCCAAAAATTACTATAGGCTTCAGGTAAATGTTTTTCAAAACGTATATCTCAACATATATATATATATATATATATATATATATATATATATATATATATATATATATATATATATATATATATATATATACTGTCCGATGTGGTGATGAGAGTAGAACATATTATATTCAGATGTCTCAACTTACACATAGGATTAAGTGGAATTCAAAGAATATTATATGTGATTTCATACCAAGGATACAATCGTAGGTGTATAATGTTATCAAATCTTCTTCCGTGAGCAAATTCCCTAATTTTTAGTTAAGTCTTGGATCGTATAAACTCAATTGCTATGTTTTAAACTGTATTCAGACAACATTGCCTAAACATTTATCGTATATACATACATATATATAAAAGAGCAAATAGAATTTATGCGGGTGGTAACAACCACCAAACGGCTTTGACATATTTAATTTCTTGCCTTTTCAAGACAGAGATGCAGAGACCTTGTAGTGCAGACTATATAACAATACAATACAAAAGAAGAGAAATTTGATGTAAATGAGCAATGAATGAATACTAATAATAATAATAGGTATTTATAATGCGCCCTTCAGGGCTGTTAGCCCTCCCAGAGCGCAGGTTTGGTAGCGAGTGTAGAGAAAGTTTACAGGGGAGAGAAGGCAATTCTGAAGAGATGAGTCTTCAGGAGACGTTTAAAAGTCGCGAGGGACGGAGAGAATCGGACTTCGGCAGGAAGAGCATTCCAGAGTCTAGGAGCACAAACTGAGAAGGAACGGTCACCCATCGAGCAGAGGACAGAACGAGGAGTGTTCAGGAGGGGAGCGAGGTTAGACCGGAGTGCCCGAGGAGTTTGACGACGGGAGAGGGCAGACGAGAGATAAGGTGGAGCCTCGAGGTTTAGGGCCTTGTAGGTGATAAGAAGAATTTTATAGTTGGTACAGAAGCGAATAGGTAACCAGTGTAGCTCCTGTAACAGAGGCATCGAAAGAGAGAACCGGGACGGCGAAGGGGGAGCCGATGAGCATAGTTTTGAACTAGTTGTAGGGGGCGAAGTGACGAAGAAGGCAGATTCACTAGAAGAGAATTGCAGTAGTCTAAGCGTGAGGTAACGAAGGCATGAATAGCAGTCTCAAGGCTTCGTTGATAAAAATGAGATCGAATACGTGAGAAGTTGCCGAGGAAACCGAGGGAGACTTACAGATACGATAGATGCGCGGTTTAAACGAGAGTTGCTCGTCAAAAATAACACCAAGATTACTGACGGTATCAGAGAAGGCAACATTGGTTTCCCCAAGGTTCAGGGAGGGGAAGAGAGCTTTAGATTTCTCCACCATCGAAGCGGTACCAAAAAGGAGAACTTCAGTTTTATCGTGGTTAAGTTTGAGAAAGTTGGCAGACAGCCATTCGTTTATGAAGGTGTAGGCTGATAGGAGATTGGTAATTAATTGAGAGAAGGACACAGGGGACGAGGAAAGGTATATTTGAGTGTCATCAGCATAGAGGTAGAAGAACAGGCCCAAATCGCGAAGAAGGGAGCCAAGAGGAAGTAAGTAGATGAGAAAGAGGGGGGGACCAAGGACTGAGCCCTGAAGCACCCCAAAATGAATGGGCGCAGGCTCGGAGGAGAGGTTATTGAGCGCGCCAGAATGAGGCCGAAAGAAGAGGTATGAACGGAACCAATCAAGTGCAGTGCACGAGAGACCAAGAAAAGTGTGAAGACGATCAAGGAGGACTGTGTGGTCGATGGTGTCAAAAGTAGAGGAGAGGTCTAGGAGGACTAGAATGGACGTACAACCCCTATCGGCTGCTCTACGTAAACCGTCTGAAACATTAAGAAGAGCGGTTTCAGCAGAGTGCTTCGCTTTGAACCCCGACTGGTACATTTCATTGATATTGCACTTAGAAATATGGTCATTAA
This sequence comes from Ceratothoa steindachneri, assembly GCA_963969495.1. Taxonomy (NCBI): domain Eukaryota; kingdom Metazoa; phylum Arthropoda; class Malacostraca; order Isopoda; family Cymothoidae; genus Ceratothoa; species Ceratothoa steindachneri. The sequence goes on from OZ018320.1 coordinate 150,768,495, forward strand.
GGCGAGAGAAAACCACTCTCTCGAGGATCTTAGAGAGAAATGGAAGCTGTGAGATTGGGCGATAGCTAGATGGTTCAGAGAGGTTAAGGTGTGTTTTTTTTTAAGGATAGGACAAATTGAGGCATGTTTGCAGGAAGAGGGAACCACCCCTGTGGCAAGTGAAGTGTTAAAGATATGAAGAATCAGTAGGAGGACAGCAGAGAGAATTTGGTGGAGGAGTTTGGGTGGAAAGACGTCCTTAGGAGATCCAGATTTGCTAGAGCGTGAGATCAGGGCAGTTACTTCCTCAGTGGACGTTTGAGTGATGACGTTAAGCGGCAATGGAGTATGGTCGGGGAGAACAGCATGAGCTTGTTCAGACGAGTGAAGAAACATTTTTTAAAGGTGGAGAAAGGGACATTAGAAGACAATAAGATTAAGAAGAGCAAAGGACGGCAAAACGAAGGCAATCCATACTGAGCAAACAGAAATAACGCTAGCGTAAAAATGTTCACTGTTGAGTCACTTTGCCAAGTAACTAAATAGTAGAGCATCTGACGGGCAATCAACAGACCCGGGTTCGTTTCCCGGCCAAGATAATTTAAACTTTTTTTCTATGGCGACATTTCTGTCTTCTCAGTATGGATTGCCTTCATTGTGCCGTCCTCTGCTCTCCTTTATCCTCGTTTTTCAGATGTCTCTCTCTCTCTTAACTTAAAAAACAAACAACTACTCTTTCTTGTCTTATTGCTGAATAACGCCATTTACGTCTGAATATATATATATATATATATATATATATATATATATATATATATATATATATATATATATATATATATATATATATATATATAATACAAATGCAGTCTGTCTGTCTGAGTGTGTATGTGTTTGGCCATTTATAGGAATCAAAGAATCATGTTCTAACTCTCCCCCAAACTCCCCCATTCTCTCCCCTAAGTCTTTCCCGCCAGTCTCGATTCCCCAGTATCTCCCACCATTCTCTCCCCCCATTCTCTCACCCCATTCCTGCCCCATTATCTCCCTCAGTCTCTCTCCCCATTCACCCGCTTCTCCCCACTCTCCCTCTCTCATCTATCAGCACTCTCCCCTCTCTCCCCCATCTACCCCACTCTCTCCACTATCCCGCCTCTCTCCCATCTCCCCTCCTCTCTCCCCCATACTCCTTATCACCCCTGTCTCTCCCACTGTCTATCTCTCCCCATTATATCCGCACACTCCCCTTCCAATTCTCTTTCCTTCCCTCTCTCGCCCCTCGCGGCCTCTCACTCCCCCTCCTCCTCCTCTATCCCCCATCTTTTCATCCTCTCTTGTCCTATCCCCCTGTTTTCTGCTCACACCGTCTCTATCCCTCCCCCTCTCTCCCTTCCGCCTATATCCCTTCCTTTCTCCCCTCTCTCTCCCTCCACCCCTCTATCCATCCACCCCTCTCTCCATCCACCCCCCCGTAAGGGGCGCGGCGATAGCCATCCTGGCCGCCGCGCTGACGGGATCCAGCGCTCCGTCCGGCCCCAACTTAGCCCCTCTTCCTTCCATCAGATAGCCTGTATTTCTCTCCTACCTCGTCGCTTTTCATACAACCTCTCCCACAACTTTCTCTGGTCAGCCTCTAATTTCACAGGGTAGATGCTAACCTTCTTCTCAAGCCAACCACCCCGGATCGGGGCTGAGGGGCGAGGGGACATTGTTCCCTAACCCCTGAGCTCCGGTTCGGGATGGTTTTTTTTTAACAACCTGCTTCATCCCCACCCATACCTTCCTCACATCCCTTTTTCTCTCCTCTTCAAAATCTATCTTTTTTACGCCGTGTCTAAGGTGGAGCCGCCATGCCGATGGACTGCCAGGCCACCAGGCGGGAGGGGTGGTCCCGAATGGCGGCGCCTGGCTCTGCCTGGCCTGCAAGCACCTCTTGCAGTGCGGGCAACTGTGAGAGGTGGTGAGCTATTGCGTCCCGTGTAAAAAAGAGAGGCACCATGCCCAATGTTGAATATAAAAAAAAACCCAACCCCCAACTTTCCCAAGAACATCAACGGAGCCGCCCTCGGGCAGCTTCACCGAAAAAATGGGGGGACCTCCCCCTTGTGCTTGCACAGGGAACCCTCCATAATTCTTTTACCGGAGAGGAGGCTTACTCCTCTCCTACGCCTACGGGTGTAGGGGAGTTTCCCTCACCCCCTTCTCTGGAGGTGCTTTCGGGCACCTCCCTATTTCCAGCGGTGGTCCCTCCTTTTCTTTCTAAGGAAACTGCCAAGAAAGCCAGCAGGCAGCCCATTGCCGCCTGCCCCTCGTGTAAGCGGCCCGGTAGGGCAAACCCCCTTAGGGCGGAGATGAAAGCCAGGCCCCTTCGGTCGCTTCCCTCAAAAGACCTGCTGGCAAGAATATTAAACCTTGCCAGGGTCAAGGCCTGTGCCTCCCCACAAAAGACTCATGACGCTTCCAAGGGGACCTGCGATGTCCTGGGAGGGGATGGCCAACTGAAGGCCCCTCCTGTGATAGACATGGTCCTTGAGGAAAACCAGCCTCAGACGGTAGGGCCTTTCATGGGGGGGAATCCGGGCTTGGCGCCAAGCACCGAACCCGAATCCGCCCCTATGCAAGGTCCTACTCAAACGGCTGGGGATTCTGAGGCAGTACAATGAGGGGAGGGATGTCCTCCGGATGATGCCCCTGCGACCACCAGGACCTTCTCCATTTCGGAGAAGGACCTGGCTGAGGCCTGAGGCCGGTACATCTGGCCTAGGGGCTTCTACCGGCGGGGATAAGAAGCGGTTTCATTCCCCGCCCTCCTCTCCGAAAAAGAAAAAGACCAAGACCAAAAAGACAAAGAAGACTTGGGGCTCCTCTCCATCCGCGGGGGCTGCGGGGACGGATGGGTCTGCTGCCACTCTCGCAAGCGACTAAGCCAAGATCGGCACATCCAGCCCCTCTGCCCTCCCCCCCGGTTGCGGAGCCCCTGATTAAACCAAAAGTGCACAGAACGGAGCCTCGATGACATCAGGGCCCCTCATTCAGAGGGTACCTGGCGTTTTCGAGCCCACTGGCTTCAAACGCTTCCTCGTTATTCGCTCCACTGATAGCACCATGTTTGCCAAGGGCAACATGACGAATCGGAAGAGAGGATTAGCTAGTGCAATTGGTAGAGAGCCGAAGGTGACCCGTTTCTCGGACGGGAGCCTTCTGCCGAATGCGGCGAATCCCGCCTAGGCAGCCAAGATAAGTGCTCTTCGGACACTTCATGGCACCCCGGTGAGTGTGACGCCGCACTCTACCATGAACTTTGTGAAAGAAGTAGTTTATGCGAGGCAACTCTTTGACTACTCCATTCAGGACATCACCCTAGAGCTGGCCGACCATGGGGCGGTCAAGGTGTAACGTCTGATGAGAAAACAGGGAGGGGCCTCGAGACCCACCCCTACACTTTTCGTTACGTTCGACTGTGACAAGCTCCCTGAGTCGGTGCGTGCCGGTTGGTACCTCTACCGCGTGAAGGCATTCGTGCCACTGCCGCGGCGGTGCTATTACTGTCACCGCTTCGGCCATACGAATCACTCATGTAGACCTGCAAAGTCGGGGTCACCCGAAGTCTGTGTAAATTGCTCCAAGGTCGCACACGATAAGTCAAAATCGTGTGTGGCCAAGTGTGTCAATTGCGGAGAGCCGTACCCAGCTTCTTCGAAGCAATGTGGTGCATATCTCCTTGAGGAAAAAATCCTGGCCGTTCAGGCCCAGGATTTACTCATTCCGCGAGGCTAAGGGCTTGGTCCTGGCGCGCCTGGCTCTGCCTGGGACGTCATATGACTCAATAATTAGAAAGGCACCCTCTGCTCCTGCCCCATCCAGGCCAACAAGCACGCTTGTTTCCGCAACCATTCGGAGCCCTTCTGCGGGCTCTACTCAACTCGGGCACTCCCCTGGTGAAGCTAGCGGCAAAAAGGGTTCATACCCAGCCCCGGGTAAAACCAAGGCTCCCCTCTCTTCCCCCAGCATGACCGTTTCCCGTAAGGCAAAACGGCCACGCGACCCCACCAAGTCATTAGGCTCACAGGAGGCAACACCCCTGAAGATAGTCGCTGGGCCATCTTCCGGGGTTCCTAAAGCTGTCCCCCGAAAGGAGGACAGCAACAAAGGAGCTTCGGCTCCTTCGCCCTCGCCCCGAGGTGGAGAGAGTGGCTCAGTGACGGTGGTTTCTCGAAAAGAGGGCCCCCCCCCCTCCTCACAGCGCCCGCTTAAGGTCTTGAGGTGGAGGGAGGAAAAGACTCGCATGGCGAGCCAAACCTTCCCCAATAAGTCCTTGAAGGCGACAGCGCCTTCAGCGCTTTGTCCGACCAACAGCTCCTGGGGTTCTGCCCCCGGGAAGCGTACGGCCATTCCAGTGAGGGTCTTCAGTTGGAGGGGGGCCCCCGCGTCTCCTCCGAGCTAGGCCTGGAGGGCATATTCCTTCAATGGAATTGCCGTGGACTCCGGGCCAACTGGGAGGAGCTGTGGAGGCTCGTCTCGTCCCGTTCCCCGTTAGCTATCTTTTTGCAGGAGACCATGCTAGGCGCGTGCCCCCTGCCGCCCTCCCGGAGTATAAGGGTCTTGCGACCCCACCACCGCGGGATGGCCGGGCAGGGTGATGCGCGGTTTACACCCGGCATAATGTTTCCGTTTTTCCTTTCTCTTTAGATTCCTCCTTTCAGGCAGTGGCTGTGCAGCTGCACCTGGATAGGAGGTATACTATCCTTTCTGCGTACATTCCACCGTCAGCTGACTTCGACGCCGGGGACTTCCAACGCGTCGTGGCACGGTTGCCAAGGCCCTATCTCTTGCTTGGAGATCTGAACGGCAGGCAACCTCTCTAGGGAGATTACTCCATAAATCCCAGGGGACAATTCCTTGCCCATCTAATCGAAGAGCTTGAGATGGGTGTCCTAAACGTGGATGAGTTTACGCATCACTGTCCGAGAACCGCTTCATTTTCTTGCCTTGACCTATCTTTGTGCTCCTCGGATGCACAGCCTGATTTTGATTGAGGGTTGATCGATGACCTCCATGGTAGTGATTACTTTCCCATTCAAATATCATTTTCAGGGCAACTGCCGCCTGAGAGCCCACCTCAGGGGGGATTGGCGCGGGCGAGGTGGCCTGCATCTCAGTCGAGGAGTTTAGTTTAGGTCGGTAAATGAGGCCGTTGAGTTCTTCTCCGGCAACCGCATCGCCGTGGGCCTGACTACTATTCCTAGGACGTCTGGCCATTTTGCACGCCGACCACTCCCATGGTGTTCGGCCGAGTGTGAGACGGCCCTCAAACAGAAGCGTTATGCCTACATGCGCTATAAGCGCCACCCGAACGATTTCACTGTCGCTGAATTTCGTCGGGCTAGGGATAGGTTCTAGTATATTTAGAAGCACGCCCGCCGCTCTTCTTGGCGGGCATACGTGTTTTCACTTAACGTGAAGACTCCTTTACCTGAGGTGTGAAAGCAAGTCAAAAAGATTCGGGCCAAGTTCTCGCAGGACCGCCCTCCCGTTCTCCAGGACAATGGGCCCGCAATCTTGGACCCCGCGTCCGTGGCGGAATCCTTAGCGACCGCTTTTTCCGCATTCTCTAGCCCGGTAGGCTGCTCCGCCAGCATTCACTGCACGTCCTGATGTCGCGGAAGGCCGCCGACTGGACTTTACCTCCAGAGGCGAAGAACCCTTCAACGACAAGTTTACTGTGAGTGAGTTGCGCTCTAGTCACGCTTCGATCGCGGACACCGCCCATGGTCCAGACGATGTCCTGTACGCCATGCTTCGACACCTGGGTGAGCGAGGCATAGGCTTTCTGTTAGATTTGTTTAACAGGATCTGGGTGGAGGGTCTTCTCCCAGACTCCTGGCGAATCGCTACTGTGCTCACCTTTCGCAAACCGATGAGAGATCACTCTACTCCGACCGGTTTCCGGCCAATCTCTCTAACCTCTTGCGTGTGCAAGTTGATGGAGAAATTGGTAAATGTTAGATTAGCCTTTTTCTGGACAGCGGAGGCCATCTCTCTTCCGCACAGTGTGGCTTCCGCAAGTTTCACTCCACGTCGGATGCTCTGCTCCGACTGGAAAATGCCGTCTGCGAGGCTTTCCTTCGTAGACAGCATTACGCCACGGTCATTTTCGATCTGGAGAAGGCCTATGATACCGCATGGCGATACGGTATCATGGAGACTCTCCAAACGATGGGGGCGAAGGGACGCCTCCCAATGTTTATATCTGAATTTTTGCGAGATCGTCGATTCCGTGTACGGGTGGGGGGAGCCCTCTCCGGCCTAAAGGAGCAGGAAGAGGGTGTCCTGCAGGAAAGTGTCCTCAGTGTCACACTCTTTGCCCTGAGCATCAACGGCATCACCTCGGTGCTGCCGGAAAATGTTCTCGCTACGCTCTGGAGCGTCGACTCCAACAGGCATTGAACCGCGTCTCTCGCTATGCCAAAGCGCACAGGTTTCGGTTTTCTTTGGCCAAGACTAAGGTGGTGCACTTCTGCGGCCATCTACGGCTTCCGTCCAATCCAGATTTGTTTCTTAGTAGGGTGCGCCTGGATCTGGTGGAATCACACCGTTTCCTTGGTCGTGTATTCGACCGACGCCTCACCTGGGAGGCTCCTATTTACAGCCTTAGGGTCTCTTGTACCCGTGCCATGGACATTCTTCGTTTCGTGACGTTCAGCGCTTGGGGCGCTGATAGGGCTACTGCGCTACTTTTTTATCGATCCTTTGTTCGTTCGAAGCTCGACTACGGATGCGAGTTTTATGCATCCGCAGCCGAGCGTTTATTGCGGAAGGTGGATTCGATCCACCACACCGGCCTTCGCCTTGCGACCAGTGCCTTCCGCACTTCCCCCATGGACAGCCTGTTGGTCAATGCTGGGGAGATGCCACCCTCTTTGCGCCGCGTGTAGTGCATCACCCACCTGTACGCGCGAGCCCGGCGCCTCCCTTAGGCGCCAACAGCTCTCACTGCTTCCGCAGCTGATCTTGATGGTGCCTATGCCGCCGAGAGACGCCAGTCATACCCTAAGCCTTTTGGGTTTATGGCCAGGAAACTCCTTCGAGAGGTAGATATAGCTCTTGGGCCGGTGGTGCCCCTGGTTCTGCCCAGGACGCCACCCTGGAGGGTACCACATTTGGCTATTTGTCGCCACGCCTCTGCTCCCGAAGCTTGTACTGCGCCGGGGCTATTGCGTTCGACCTTTTTGGAGCACACATCGTGTCACGCTGGAACTGTGCCAGTGTTTACGGATGGCTCCAAGTCCCAAGAGGGGGTCGGCTTCCACGCCGTATCCCCTCTGTTTGAAGTCAGCGGGGATCTACCAGGCGCTGCGTCTGTCTTCATGCCGAGCTGGTGGAAATAAACCACTCGGTCCGGGAGATTACGCGACGTGCCCGGTTCGGAGACCGGATTGTGATCTATAGCGACTCACAAAGCGCCCTGAGTGTTCTCGGGTCATTGGAATTTCCGCATCCCCTGGTTCGCGATATCCGTGACGCCATGGTTTTGGCGAGGACATGCAGATGTCAAGATTATCTTCTGCTGGGTTCCTGGACATTTAGGAATTGCGGGGAATGAGCGTGCCGATGAGGGCGCCAAAGAGTCCGTGAGGACTCTGCGACCGGACCAGCGTTTCGCTCTTCCTTACACCGACTACATGGCAGGAATACGGGCAGCTCTTCGGACTGCTTGGCAAAGAAGATGGGAGACAGTCGAAGGGAACTTAAAGTTGCGTGCCATTGTGCCGCGACTGTTCCCTTGGACCTATTCCCCAATGCCGTGACGGCTTCAGGTTGCTTTCTGTCGTCTCCGAATCGGACACACTCGTGTGACGCATCGCTATTTGATGTAGCGCTCGCCTGCGCCATTTTGCAACGACTGCGTCATCCCCCAGACTGTTCGGCACATTCTTGTCGAATGTCCCAGTCTGGGTGATCTTCGCGCACGATACCTGTCCCGGTACCGTGATGGGCGGGGTCTCTACCGCCCGTCCCTTGTACTCGGGACAGATTCGTTCACATTGACTTGTGGACTTGTTGACTTCTTGGGGGAGGCCGGCCTTCTCCCTATTATTTAAGCAAGGTTTGATTTTTGTTTTTGTTTTTTTTTTCTTTTTTGTTTTTTTCTTTTTTTCCCTTTGGTTTCACGCTCCTGCTCCGGGGGGACCTCTTCCTGACGCACCAGCTTGCTTCCTTCCCCTCTTTTTTGGGTATTTGTTTTTTCTCTCTAATTTTATTTTAAAGTAGTCTAGAACTAGGCCAGTTTTAATACGGTGACTAATGCCCAAGTAGGCAGTCGCCAGATGAGCTCTTAAAAAACAAAAATCTTGTCGAATGTCCCAGTCTGGGTGATCTTCGCGCACGTTACCTGTCCCGGTACCGAGATGGGCGGGGTTGCTACCGCCTGTCCTTTGTACTCGGGACAAGTGCGTGCACATTGACTGGTGGACTTGTTGACTTTTGGGGGGAGGCCGGCCTTCTCCCTTTCATTTAACCAGGTTTAATTGTTGTTTTTGTTATTGTTTTGTTATTGTTATCGTTATTTCTTTTTATTGTTGTTTCCTGTTCAAATTTTTTAAAGTAGCCTAGAACTAGGCTGTTTGTTTACGGCGACTTATGCCTAAGTCGGCAGTCGCCAGATAGCCCCTTAAAAAAAAAAAAAAATCTCCATCCACCCTTCTCCCTCCAACCCTCTCCCTCCACCCCTCTCGCCCTCCACCCCTCTCGCCCTCCACCCCTCTCGCCCTCCACCCCTCTCGCCCTCCACCCCTCTCACTCTCCACCCCTCTCACCCTCCACCCCTCTCACCCTCCCCCCCTAGCCCTCCACCCGTCTCTTCCTCCCGCTTTACCTCTCACTCTCTCCCTCCCACTCTCTCCCTCCCCCTCTCTTCTACCCCATCCACCCGTAAGGAACGCGGGGATTTGCTGACGGGGCTCAGCGCCTCGTCCGGAACCAGCTTAGCCTCTTCTCCCTCTTTCTGACAGCCTGTATTTCTCCCCTACTTCGTCGCTTTTCATACAGCATCTCCCACAACTTTCTCTAGTCATCCTCTAATTTCACAGGGTAGATGCTGACCTTCTTCTCAGCCAACTATCCAGGATCGGGGCTGAGGGGGGAGGGGACAATGTTCCTTCAACCCTGAGCTCCGGCTTGGAGTGGTGAGTTTTTAACAACCTGCTACATCCACACCCACACCTTCCTCACATACCCTTTATTCGCCCTTTCCCTGTCTATCAATTTTACACCGTTCCCAAGGGAAAGCCGCCATGCCGATGGGCTACCAGGTCACTATGCGGGAAAAGTGGCCTCAAATGGCGGCAGCTGGTTTTGCCGGCCCCATGTTCACCATTTGCAGAGCGGGCTACTGCGTGGGGTGATGGGTGTTTGCGTCCCGTGATTATTATAGGGTCACCATGCCTAATGATGAATATATTAAAAAATACCTCCCCTCTACCTTCCCCTCGACCATCGACGGAGCCGCCTTCGGGCAGCTCCACCGAAAAAAGGAGCCCCCCACCCTGTACTTTCGAAGGGGACCCTCCAAAACTCTTTAACCAGATAGGAGGTTTACTCCTCTCATTTGCTTACGGTTTTGGGGTATTCCCCCTCACTCCTTTCTCTGTCACATTCTCCAGCGGCAGTCCCCCCTTTACTTTCCAAGGAGACTGCCAAGAAAGCACGCGGGCTGTCCAAAAGTGACTGCTCCCGCTGGGAGCGGTTCGTTTGGGCCAACCCCCTTAAGGGGGCAGAGGATGGCAGGCCCCCAACGGCCCGTGTCCCCAAATATTCTGCGTGCGTGCGCGACCAGCTTGTAGGGGGTCAGTATACCTGCTCCCCTCTCTTACCCGACGGATGCCGATTCGCTGGCCCAGGACAGAATGAAAGGTACCACGAAGGGGACCTGTGATGTATTAAGGGGTAATGGCCACATGGGGGCCCCCACCCTGAGAAGGACATGGTCCTTGAGGTGACCCAGACCCAGACGGTGGGATCTTCCATGGTGTCGAACTCGATTTCAGTTCCAATCACAGAGCCCGTATGCGCCCCTATGCAAGCTCCTCCTCAGACGGCTCGGGTCCCGGAGGCCTCACAAGGAGAGGAGGGATCTCTTCTCCGGACTGGTACCCCTGTGAAAACCAAAAACTTCTCCATTTCTGAGAAGGATCTTGCCGAGGACGGTCCATCTGGCCTGGGGGCTCATGTCGGTGGAGGGGAATAAGCGGGTTCATTCCCCGCCCTCCTCTTCTAAAAAGAAAATAAATAGGAAAAGGACGACCAAGACTCGGGGCTCCTTTCCCTCTTCGCGGGAGCCACGGGGACGGGCGCGACCGCTCTCTTTTCAATATGCGACCAAGCCAAGATCGGCACGTCCGACCACGGTGCCCCCCCCCCGTGTGGTGGGTCCTAGACTAAGAAGAAAAGTGCGAAGAGCGGAGCCTCGATTACGTCGTGGCCCCCTCATTCAGAGCCCGCTGGCTTCAAACGCTTCTTAGTTATTCGCTCCACTGATGGCAGCATGTTGTCAAGGGCATCATGATTCATCAGAGGAAAGCTTTAGCTAGTGTGATTGGTAGAGAGCCGAAGGTGACCTGTTTCTCGGACGGTAGCCTTCTGGCGAATGTGTCGAATACCTCCAAGGCGGCCATCATTAGTGCCCTTCGGACACTTCATGCGATCCCGGTGTGTGTAATGCCGGTGATTGCGATGCCGCACTCGTGGACTACTCCATAGAAGACATCACCTTAGAGCTGGACGACCATGGAGCGGTTTTAGACGCCGACCGTTGCCGTGGTGGACATCCGAGTGTGAGACGGACCTCAAACAGAAGCGTTATCCCTACATGCGCTATAAGCACCGCTCAAACGACTTCATTGTCGGTGAATTTCGTCGACCTAAGGCTAGGTTCCGGTATATTTCGAAACACGCCCACCGCTCTTCTTGGCAGGCATACGTGTCTCCACTTAACGGAAAGATCCATCTAGCAGAGGTGTGGGAGTGAGTCAAAAGGATTTGGGGCAAGTTTTCGAAGGACACCACCTCCCGATCTCCAGGAGAATGGGACCACAATCTTGGACTCTCGGTCCATGCTGGAATCCTTCGCGACCGCTTTCTCCGCATTCTCGGAGCATGATGCTGCTCAGCTACCATTCAATGCGCGTCGCGATGTCATGGAAGGCTGCCGACTTGATATTACCTCCAGAGACGGAGAACCCTTCAACGACAAGTTTACTTTGAGCGAGGTGCGTTCCGCTCTCTATTCGTGCGCGGACACCCTCCCGTACGCTATGTTTCGACACCTAGGTGAGCGAGGCATGGCCTTTCTGTTAGATTTGTGTACAGGATCTGGGTAGAAGGTATCCTCCCAGACGCGTGTCGAATCGCTACTGTGCTATCTTTTTGCAAACAGGGGAGAGATCACTCTACCCCGGCCGGTTTCCTTACCATCTCTCTAACTTTCTAGGTGTGCAAGTTGATGGAGAAATTGGTAAATGTTAGATTAGTCTTTTTTTCTAGGCAGCAGAGGCCATCTATCTTCTTCACAGTGCGCCTTTCGCAAGTTCCACTCCACGTCGGATGCTCTGCTCCGACTGGAAAATACCGTCTGCGAGGCTTTCCTTCATAGACAGCACTACGCCACGGTATTTTTCGATCTGGAGAGAACCTATGATATCGCATGCTATACGGCATCATGGAGACTCTCCACACGATGGGGCAAAGAGAGCCCTCTCCGGTCCAATGGCCCCGTAAGGGGTGCGGCGATTTGCCATCCTGGCCGCCATGCTGGCGGGATCCAGCGCTCCGTCCGGCCCCAGCTTAGCCTCTTCTCCTTCCTTCAAAGCACTTGAATTTCCTCACTTTTCATCATACCTCTCCCACAACTTTCTCTGGTCAGCCTCTAATTTCATAGGGTAGATGCTGACCTCCTTCTCAAGCTAACCGTCCAGGATCGGGGCTGAAGGGGAAGGGGACAATGTTCCCTAACCCCTTAGCTCCTGTTCGGGATGTGGGTTTTTTAACAACCTGCTTCATCCCCACCCATACCTTCATCACATCCCCTTTCCTCCCCTCTTCACATTCTATCCATTTTTACGCGGCGTCTAAGGTGGAGCCGCCATGCCGATGGACTGCCAGGCCACCAAGCGGGAGGGGTGGTCCCAAATGGCGGGCCTGGCTCTGCCAGGCCTGTAAGCACCTTTTGCAGTGCGGGCAACTGCAAGAGGTGATAAACGGTTGCATCCCGTAATAAAAAGAGGGTCACCATGCCCAATAATGAGTCTAACAAAAAAAACCTCTCACTCTCCCTGTACAAACGACGGAGCCGCTCTCGGGCAGCTCCACAGAAAAAAATGAAGGTTCTCCCCCTGTGCTTGCGCAGGGGACCCTCCATATTTTTTCAACCGGAGAGGAGACTTACTTCTCTCCTACGCCTACGAGTGTAGGGGACTCCCCCTCAACCCCTTCTCTGGAGGTGCTTTCGGGCACCTCCCTATTTCCAGTGGCATCCCTCCTTTTCTTTGTAAGGGGACTGCCAAGAAAGCCAGCAGGCAGCCCATTGCCGACCGCCCCTCGTGTAAGCGGCTCGGTAGGGCGAACCCCCTTAGGGGGGAGAGGGAAGCCAGGCCCCTTCGGTCGCTTCCCTCAAAAGACCTGCTGGCAAGAATATTAAACCTTGCCGGGGTCACGGCCAGTGCCTCCCCACAAAAGACTGGTGACGCTGCCAAGGGGACCCACGATGTCCTGGGAGAGGATGGCCAACTGAAGGCCCCTCCTGTGATAGACATGGTCCTTGAGGAGACCCAGCCTCAGACGGTAAGGACTTCCATGGGGGGAATCCGGGCTCAGAGCCAAGCACCGAACCCGAATCCGCCCCTATGCAAGGTCCTCCTGAAACGGCTGAGGGCTCTAAGACAGTACAAGGAGGGAAAGGATCTCCTCTGACCGGAGCACCTGCGACCACTAGGACCTTTTCCATTTAGGAGAAGGACCTGGCTGAGGCCGGTCCATCTGGCCTAGCGGCTTCTGTCACCGGAGGTCAGAAGCGGCTTCATTCCCCGTCTTCCTCTCCTAAAAAGAAGAAAAGGACTAAAAAGACTCGGGGCTTCTCTCCATCCGCGAGGGCTACGGGGACGGATGGGTTTGCTGCAACTTTGGCAAGCGAACAAGCCAAAATCGGCACATTCGGCCCCTCTGCCCCCTCCGGGTGCGGAGCCCCTGACTATGACAAAGACATAAAGTGCACAGGGCGGAGCCTCGATGACATTGGGGCCCCTGATTCAGAGTTTACCTGGCGTTTTCGAGCCCGCTGGCTTCAAACGCTTCCTCGTTATTCGCTCCACTGATGGCACCATGTTTGCCAAAGGCAACATGATCCATCAGAAGAGAGGATTAGCTAGTGCAATTAGTAGAGAGCCGAAGGTGACCAGTTTTTCGGACGGGAGCTTTCTGTCAAATGCGGCAAATCCCGCGGAGGTGGCCAAGATAAGTGCTCTTCGGACACTTCATGGCACCCCAGTGAGTGTGACGCTGCACTCTACCATGAACTTTGTGAAAGGAGTAGTTTATGCGAGGCAACTCTTTGACTACTCCATTCAGGACATCACCCTAGAGGTGGCCGACCATGGGGCGGTCAAGGTCGAACCTGTGATGAGAAAACAGGGAGGGGCCTCGACACCCACCCCTACACTCTTCGTCACGTTCGACTGTGACAATCTTCCTGAGTCGGTGCGTGCCGGTTGGTACCGCTACCGCTTTAAGGCATTCGTGCTACTACCGCGACGGTGCTATTACTGTCACCGCTTGTGCCATACGAATCGTTCTTTAGACGTGCAAAGTTGGGGTCACCCGAAGTTTGTGTAAATTGCTCCAAGGCCGCACATGATAAGTCCAAATCGTGTGTGGCCAAGTGTTTCAATTGCGGAGAGCCGCACCCCGCTTCTACGAAGCAATTTGGTGCATATCTCCTTGAGAAAGAAATCCTGGCCGTTCAGGCCCATGATCGACTCTTATTCCGCGAGGCTAAGGACTTGGTCCTGGCGCGCCCGGCTCTGCCTGGGACGTCATATGCCTCAATACTTAGAAAGGCACCCTCTGCTCCTGGCCCATCCAAGCCAACGAGCACGGTTGTTTCCGCAGACATTTGGAGCCCTTCTGCGGACTCTACTCAACCCGGGCACTCCCCTGGTAAAGCTAGCGGCAAAAAGGGTTCACACCCAGCCCCGGGCAAAACCAGGGCTCCCCCTTTTTTCCCCAGCGTGAACATTTCCCGTAAGGCGAAACGGCCACGCGCCTCCACCGAGTCGTTAGACTCACAGGAATCAACACCCATGAAGATGGTCACTAGGCCATCTTCCGGGGTTCCTAAAGCGGTCCCTCGAAAGGAGGACAGCAACAAAGGAGCTTCGGCTCCTTCCCCTACGTCCCGAGGTGGACCGAGTGGCTCGGAGACGGTGGTTCGAGGTGGAGGGAGGAAAAGACTCGCATGGTGAGCCCAACCTCCCCTAATAAGTCCTCGAAGGCGACAGCGCCTTCAGCGCTTTGTCCGGAGGGCCGCCGCGTCTCCTCCGAGCTAGGCCTGGAGGGCATATTCCTTCAATGGAATTGCCGTGGACTCCGGGCCAACTGAGAGGAGCTGCAGAGGCTCGTCTCATCCCATTCCCCGTTAGCTATCTTTTTGCAGGAGACCATGCTAGGTGCGTGCCCCTTGCCCTCCTTCTTGGGGTATAAGGGTCTTGCGACCCCCCCACCGCGGGAAGGCCGGGCTGGTGGATGCGCAGTTTACACCCGGCATAATGTTTCCGTTCTTCCTTTCTCTATAGATACCTCCTTTCACGCAGTGGCTGTGCAGCTGCACCTGGATAGGAGGTATACTATCATTTCTGCGTACATTCCACCGTCAGCTGACTTCGACGCGGGGGACTTCCGCCGCGTCGTGGCAAGGTTGCCGAGGCCCTATCTCTTGCTTGGAGATCTGAACGGCAGGCATCCTTTCTTGGAAGATTACTCTATAAATCCCAAGAGACAAGTCCTTGCCGATCTAATCAAAGAGCTTGAGATGAGTGTCTCAAACGTGGATGAGTTTTTACATCACTTCCCGAGAACCGCTTCATTTTCTTGCCTTGACCTATCTTTGTGCTCCTCGGATGCACAGCCTGACCTTTATTGGGGGTTGGCGATGACCTCCATGGTAGTGATCACTTTTCCATTCAAATATCATTTTCAGGGCAACTGCCGTCTGAGAGCCCACCTCAGTGGTGCTTTGCGCGGGCGCGGTGGCCTGAATTTCAGGAAATGACTGAATTCTCTATCTCAGTCGAGGAGTTTAGTTCGGTAGATGAGGCCGTTGAGTTCTTCTGCGGCAACCGCATCGCCGTGGGCCTGACTACTATTCCTAGGACGTCTGGCCATTTTGCACGCCGACCACTCCCATGGTGGTCGGCCGAGTGTGAGACGGCCCTCAAACAGAAGCATTATGCCTACATGCACTATAAGCGCCGCCCGAACGATTTCACTGTTGCTGAATTTCGTCGGGCTAGGGCTAGGTTCTAGTATATTTAGAAGCACGCCCGCCGCTCTTCTTGGCGGGCATACGTGTCTTCACTTAACAAGAAAAACCCTTTACTTGAGGTGTGAAAGCGATTCAAAAAGATTCGGGGCAAGTTCTCGCAGGACCGCCCTCCAGTTCTCCAGGACAATGGGCCCGCAATCTCGGATCCCGCGTCCGGGGCGGAATCCTTAGCGACCGCTTTTTTCGCATTCTCTAGCCCGGGATGCTGCTCCGCCAGCATTCAATGCACGTCCTGATGTCGCGGAAGGCCGCCGACTGGACTTTACCTCCAGAAGCGAAGAACCCTTCAACGACAAGTTTACTGTGAGTGAGTTGTGCTCTGGTCTCGCTTCGATAGCGGACACCAGCCATGGTCCGGACGATGTCCCGTACGCCATGCTTCGACACCTGGGTGAGCGAGGCATAGGCTTTCTGTTAGATTTGTTCAACAGGATCTGGGTGGAGGGTCTTCTCTCAGACTCTTGGCGAATCGCTACTGTGCTCACCTTTCGCAAACCGGGGAGAGATCACTCTACTCCGACCGGTTTCCGGCCAATCTCTCTAACCTCTTGCGTGTGCAAGTTGATGGAGAAATTGGTAAATGTTAGATTAGACTTTTTCTGGACAGCGGAGGCTATCTGTCTTCCGCAGAGTGCGGCTTCCGCAAGTTTCACTCCACGTCGGATGCTCTGCTCCGACTGGAAAATGCCATCTGCGACGCTTTCCTTCGTAGACAGCACTACGCCACGGTCTTTTTCGATCTGGAGAAGGCCTATGATACCGCATGGCGATACGGTATCATGGAGACTCTTCACACGATAGGGGCGAAGGGACGCCTTCCAATGTTTATATCTGAATTTTTGCGAGATCGTCGATTCCGTGTACGGGTGGGGGGAGCCCTCTCCGGCCTAAAGGAGCAGGAAGAGGGTGTCCCGCAGGGAAGTGTCCTCAGTGTCACACTCTTTTCCCTGAGAATCAACGGCATCACCTCGGTGCTGCCGGAAAATGTTTTCGCTACGCTTTGCGTGGACGACCTTTCGATCTCTTTTGGCGCGGCCCAGATGCCAACTCTGGAGCGTCGACTCCAACAGGCATTGAACCGCGTCTCTCGCTATGCCGAAGCGCACAGGTTTCGGTTTTCTTTGGCCAAGACTAAGGTGGTCCATTTCTGCCACCATCCACGGCTCCATCCCGACCCAGATTTTTTTTTTTAATGGGGTGCGCCTGGATGTGGTTGAGTCGCACCGTTTCCTTGGTCTTGTATTCGACCGACGCCTCACCTGGGAAGCTCATATTCGCAGCCTTAGCGTCTTTGTACCCACGCCATGGATATTCTCCGTTCCGTGAAGTTCAGCGCTTGGGGCGCTGATAGGGCTACTGCTCTACTTTTTTATCGATCCTACGTTTGTTCGAAGCTTGAAAAGGGATGCGAGTTTTATGCATCCGCAACCAAGCGTTTATTGCGGAAGGTGGATTCGATCCACCACACCGGCCTCCGCCTTGCGACCGGTGCCTTCCGCACTTCCCCCTTGAGAGCCTGTTGGTCGATGCTAGGGAGATGCCACTCGCTCTGCGCCGCGTGCAGTGCATCACTCGCCTGTACGCGCGAGCACGGCGCCTCCCTCAGTCGCCAACAGCTTTCACTGCATCCGCAGCTGATCTCGACAGTGCCTATGCCGCCGAGAGACGCCAGTCATACCCTAAGCTCTTTGGGTTTATGGCCAGGAAACTCCTTCGAGAGCTAGATATAGCTTTTGGGCCGGTGGCGCCCCTGTTTCTGCCCAGGACGCCACCCTGGAGGGTACCAAATTTGGCTATTTGTCGCCTGCTCTGCTCCCAAAGCTTGTACGGCGCCGGGAGTATTGCGTTCGACCTTTTTGGAGCACACATCGTGTCACGCTGGAACCGTGCCAGTGTATATGGATGGCTCCAAGTCCCAAGAGGGGGTCGGCTTCCACGCCGTATCCCCTCTGTTTGAAGTCAGTGGAGCCCTGCCAGTCACTGCGTCTATCTTCACGGCTGAGCTGGTTGCAATACACCACTCGGTACGGGAGATTACGCGACTTGCCCGGTTTGGAGACCGGATTGTGATCAATAGCGACTCACAAAGCGCCCTGAGTGCCCTCGTGGCATTGGAATCTCCGCTATCCCTGGTTCGCGATATCCGTGACGCCACGGTTTGGGTGAGCCGGGCAGATGTCGAGATTATCTATTGCGACGACTGCGTCGTCCTCCAGACTGTTCGGCACATTCTTGTCGAATGTCCCAGTCTGGGTGATCTTCGCGCAAGTTACCTTTCCCGGTACCGGGATGGGCGGGGTCGCTACCACTTGTCCCTTTTACTCGGGACGAGTGCGTGCACATTGACTGGTGGACTTGTTGACTTCTTGGGGGAGGCCGGTCTTCCCTCTATTATTTAAGCAAGGTTTGTGTTATTGTTTTGTTTTGTTTTTTGCATTTGTTTTTTTTTCCTTTAGGTTGCACGCTCCTGCGCTGGGGAGGACCTCCCCCGACACACCAGCTTGCCTTCTTTCCCCCTTTTTGAGGTGTTTTTTTTTTGTCTCTTCAATTTTATTTTAAAGTAGCCTAGAACTAGGCCAGTTTTAATACGGCGACTAATGTCCAAGTAGGCAGTCGCCAGATGAACTCTTAAAAAAAAATAAAAAAATAAAAAATCCGGTCCAATTGGGCAGGAAGATGGTGTCTGTCTTTGCATCAATGGCATCACCTAGGTGCTGCCGGAAGATGTTCTCGCTACGCAATACGTGAACGGCCTTTCGTTGTCTTTTGAGGCGGCCCAGATGCCAACTCTGGAGCGTCGACTCGCTATGCCGAAGTTCACAGGCTTCAGTTTTCTTTGGCTAAGACTAAGGTGGTGCACTTCTGCCGCCATCCACGGCTCCACCTTTACCCAGACTAGTTTATAAATGGGGTTTTCCTGGAAGTGGTGGACCGAAGCTTCCCCTGGGAGGCTAATATTCGCAGCCTTGCGGTCTTTGTACTCGCGCCATGGATATTCTTCGTTCGCTAACGTTCAGGGCCTGGGGCGCTGATAGAGCTACTGTCTTACTTTTTTCTCGATCCTTTGTTCTTTCGAAGCTCGACTATGGATGTGAGATTTATGCATCCGAAGACCACCGTTTATTGCGGAAGGTGGACTCGATCCACCACACCGACCTTCGCCTGGCGACAGGTGACTTCTGCACGTCCCCCATTGAGAGCCTATTTGTCGAGCTGGGAAGATGCCACAGTGCATCATTCGCCTGTGCGCGCGAGCACGGCGCCTCCCTCAGACGCTGAACTGCTCTCACTGCATCCGCAGCTGATCTCGACCGTGCCTTTGCCACGAGACACACCAGTCATACCGTAAGGCCTTTGGGTTCAGGGCTAGGAAACTCCTTCGAGATTTCGGTGGCGACCCTGGTTCTGCCCAGGATGCCACCCTGGCGGGTACCACCTTTCACTATTTGTTGCCACGCCTCTGCTCCCAAATCCTCTACAGCTTCAGGAGTATTGCGTTCGGCCTTTATGGAGCACACTTCGTGTGACGCTGGAACCGTGCCAGTGTATACGGATGGCACCAAAACCCAAGAAGGGGGCGGTTTTCCCGCCATGTTCCCTCTGAATGATGTCTGCGGGTTTGTCAGGCGATGGCTGCGTCTGTTTTCACGGCCGAGCTGGTTAAAATACAACGCACAGGATCGGAGATAACGCGACGTGCCCGGTTCGGAGACCGGATTGTGATTTATAGCGACTCAAAAAGCGCCCTTACTGTGAAGACTGCGTTATTCCCCAGACTGTTCAGCACATTCTTGTTGTATATTTCAGTCTGGGCGATCTTCGAGCACGTTACCCTTCTTGATACCAGGACGAGCGGGGTCGCTACCGCTTGTCTCTTTTCCTCGGGACGGTTTCGTGCACACAGACGTGGAATATACGACCGTTTGGAGGAGGCTGGCCTCCTTTCCTTTATTTGACTGTTGTTGTTGTTGTTGTCGTTTTTTGTGGGTTGCATGTTCCTGCGCTGTAGGGAAGTGGGCCAATCCCTGTCGCCGGAGCGTGCTTCCTTCTTGCCTTTTTGCTTTGTTGTTTTCTTGTTGTTAGTTTATTTAGCCTCTGTCCTTTTTAATCGTTGTTCTTTGTTGTTTTTTATTTGTTTTGTTTTTTTAATATAGCCTAGTAGTAAGCTATGTTATGTATGGCGACTTATGCCCAAGTAGGCAGTCGCCAGACGGGCTTCCAAAATGAAAAAGAAAATCCCTTCCCTCTCTCCTTGCCTCTTCTATCCCTCCCCTTCCCCCCTATATTCCTACCCTTCTCTCCCTCCCTCCTCTATCCCTTCCTCTCTCCTCCCTTACTCCTTCTCCCCCTACCCCTATCTCCCCTCCCCATCTCTCCCTCCTCCACTCTCCTTCCCTCACTCTCCCCCTTCCCTCATTTCCCCTCACTCACCCCCTTCCCTCCCTTCTCCTTCTCTCCCCCGTCCTCCTCCCCCTCTCTTCCCTTCTCCTCCTCTCCCCCATCTCCTTACTCTCTCCTCCCTCTATCTTCCCCTCTTCTGCCCCCATCTCTCTCCCTTTATTTCTCCATCTCACCTCTTTCCCTTATATCTCCCCTTCCTCTCTACCCCCCTCCCACTTTCCGCCCCTTCCTCGCCCCTTACAAAAGGATATCCAAAACAAGAGAAAAAGTTTTCCCCCTCTCTTCCCCTCCCCGACCCCCTCTTCCTCAATTTGTTTCCTAGCCCCCTCTCTTCCCCTTCTCCCCATCTAAAAAAAATAATCCAAACAAGAAAAAAACATTTTTAAAAACAGTCTTAAAATAGAGAGTTATAAATAAGACGCTCAATCTGTTTATGTGGCCACAACGTTGTTCGCTTATAACTAACGGTGCGCGTAAACTGCTGGCGCGCGCGGTGAAACGTTTACTCATTTTAAGTATATTATATGATAAGGAGAGTGCGCAACTCTCCTGAAATAAAGATATTTTTGTGCCACAATATAATAATTGTAAACAATGTGCAACTTTATTTATTTGTGACACCAGTATTTATCAGGGGCAATGCGCAGGATAAAAATATGTCTTACTTTATTTCAGAACGCTCTCTCTCTCTCTCTCTCTCTCTCTCTCTCTCTCTCTCTCTCTCTCTCTCTCTCTCTCTCTCTCTCTCTCTCTCTCTTTCTATATATATATATATATATATATATATATATATATATATATATATATATATATATATATATATATATATATATATATATATATATATATATATATATATATATGTATATAATATATATATAATATATATATATATATATATATATATATATATATATATATATATATATATATATATATATATAGAGAGAGAGAGAGAGAGAGAGAGAGAGATTTTCAAATGGAGAGAAGTTAAGGCTGAAAATAATATCGTAAATGAATTAGAATTATGAGGATGATGGTGATACTCAGAATGTTGCCTGATGGAAGAGGCTTAAATTCATTTACTATATTATCTTCAGCTTTAACTTCTCTCGAGTTGAAAATCTTAGTCACTGTATAGCAATAAAATAATGAAATTTCTAGCTATACTAATTCAAAGTAGGGTTAACTTTTTTCTGGGACACCTTGTATAACCAACCAACACTTCAAAAGATTAACTAGCCAACCGACCAACCGAACAAATTTCGTTAGTAGTTTTATATGTTTAGTTAGTTGATTTCTCAACTCCCACGATCAAGGTTAGTCACTTTGTTCATTCTGATTTGTTTTCGGGTTTTTTTTGTTTTTTTTTACAATTTAATATAATAGGTTATTTTTTGTTTACTCCAGTAACTTTTAATGTGTGATATTCAAGTCAGTTTATGTTATAATTTCCCTTTCTATTATTTTTTAATATCACACTGGGTAGAATTATTTAATTCTATATATTGTTATTAGTGTTTTTACTTTAATTTTAATAATTGTCAATTTTATTATTTTAAATTGCCTTTATCCGCTTTTTTAGCCATTATTTAATGCATTCTTTTAACTGTTATCAATTAATGTTCCTTCCCCTTCTCATTAGTCGACATAGTCGCTGAAGATGGTCCTAGTAAAGGTCCGAAACATCCGGCCAATAAATGATTAGTGTAATCACCTGGGTCTTCATATTCCTGCTACATATCAGATTCCCAAGGAACCAATCAATTACAAGTATTATATATATATTTATATATATATATATATATATATATATATATATATATATATATATATATATATGTATATATATATATATATATATATATATATATATATATATATATATATATATATATATATATATATATATATATATATATATATATATATATTCCTTTATTTCTTGTTTCTTTCACTCGCTTTCTCATTCTCTATATCTATGCCTGTCTGTCTGGAAAAAACTGAAATGAAGACCAGAGATCGAGCTCTGACCATGCTGGGGCGATGCCGAACATGAGAGAGCCCCGGAAATGGCTCTCATTCCACAGATTTCGTGATACATTCCCGGCCGCCTCCTCCGGCAAGGCGAGGAGTCGCCGGGCCTTTGATGGCACACTGAAAGGTGAGCTCACCCGAGCGGAATCCGACCACCGCAAAAGTGTGGCAGAGATTACCTAATTAAATAGGCGGAACACCCTCTTTTCACGAACAAATATTACTATGACAATATCTTGCCCACTCATATATATTCATATTCATATATATATATATATATATATATATATATATATATATATATATATATATATATATATATATATATATATATATATATATATATATTGTCCAATTTTTTAGTTGGTACACATTTCTCATCATGCTATTTCTTCTAACTAAAAATATTAAACAATAAATTCGACCCTATGTTTAGTGGTTCTCAACATAAGTTCCGTGCAACTTAACACACTTCTGAAAATGGTATTTACCTCTTTTTATTCAGCACTGCAGAATTCTACAGTTTGAATTGCAACACATTCTAACTTTTTTTTTTTTTTGCCTCAGCCATTGACTGAAATCTTGTTCCTTTCAAGTGTTCTTTAAGTTTGGTGAACAAAAAGAAGGTTGAAGGGGCAAGAACAAGATTGCAACGTGGGTGGCAGATCATATTTACCGCACTTCCAGAATTCCTGCCACGTCGAATTTGTTAAACTCGAAGAATGTATTGGAGGAAGCATTTTCATGATGAAAAATATGCCATGATGCAACTCTTTTCTATTCTTTATCAATCCAGTCTTCAAATTTCTCAATGCCCCTCCATAACAAACAGATATAATTATTCTCTGTCCTTGAGGAAAGTCATTCAAGATTTCTCCATCGGCATTCAAAACAACTGTCGCCATCACATTCTTTGATGATTTTTCAGCCTGGAATTTGAATGGATCAGAAGAATCACTTCAAATCTCCTTCTTTGGTTTGTCTGACCCCAGCTTAGCCTCTTCTCCTTCCTTCAGACACTTGTGTGCACCCCACCCCCCTCCTGTTTCCTCGCTTTTCATACAACCTCTCCCACAACTTTTCTGGTCAGCCTCTAATTTCACAGGGTAGATGCTGACCTTCTCAGCCAACTATCCCAGATCGGGGCTGAGGGAGGAGGGGACAATGTTCCTTAACCCCTCAGCTCCGGTTTGGGATGGTGGGTTTTTAAAAACTTGCTTCATCCCCACCCATACCTTCCTCACATCCCTTTTCCTTCTCTCTTCACAGTCTATCAATTTTACGCCGCGTCCAAGGTGGAGCCGCCATGGTGAGGGACTACCAGGCCACCAGGCGGAAAGAGTGGTCCAAAATGGCGGCACCTGACTCTGCCAGGTCTGTACTCACCCTTCGCAGAGGGATCTCCTCCTCCAGTCGGTGCCCCCACGATGCTGGGACCTTTACCATCTCAGCGAAGGACTTTGCAGAGGCCGGCTCATCTGGCCTGGCAGCGCCTGCTGGGGGAGGGAAGAAGCGGGTCCATTCCCTGCCCTCCTTTCCTAAAAATAAAAAGAATAAAAAAAAAGACCAAAAACACTCGGGGCTCTTCTCCCTCCACGGCGCCGCAGGGACGGACGAGGCCACTAACATCCTTGAACGTGACCAAGGCAAGATCGGCACGTCCGGCCCCGGTGCTCACCTTGGCGGGGAATCCAAAAATAACACCAAAAGTGCGCAGAGCGGATCCTCGATTACGTCGGAGCCCCTCATTCAGAGGTTACCTGGCGTTTTCGAGCCCGCTGGCTTGAAACGCTTCTTAGTTATTCGCTCCACTGATGGCACCATGTTGTCAAGGGCAACATGATCCATCAGAGGAGAGCTTTAGCTGGTATAATTGGTAGAGAGCCGAAGGTGACCCGTTTCTCGGACGGGAGCCTTCTGGCGAATGCGGCGGATCCCTCCGAGGCGGACACTTGATGGCACCCCGGTGAGTGTGACGCCACACTCTAACATGAACTTTGTGAAAGGAGTAGTTTATGCGAGGGAACTGGTGGACTACTCCATAGAAGATATCACTCTAGAGCTGACCGACCACAGGGCGGTTAAGGTCGAACGTGTGATGAGAAAACAGGGAGGGGCCTCGAGACCCAACCCTACACTCTTCGTCACGTTCGACTGTGACAAGCTCCCTGAGTCGGTGCATGCCGGTTGGTACCGCTACTGCGTGAAGGCATTCGTGC
This sequence comes from Ceratothoa steindachneri, assembly GCA_963969495.1. Taxonomy (NCBI): domain Eukaryota; kingdom Metazoa; phylum Arthropoda; class Malacostraca; order Isopoda; family Cymothoidae; genus Ceratothoa; species Ceratothoa steindachneri. The sequence continues at coordinate 150,792,723 of OZ018320.1, forward strand.
CACTGCCGCGGAGGTGCGATTACTGTCACCACTTCGGCCATACGAATCGCTCATGTAGACGTGCAAAGTCGGTGTTACCCGAAGTCTGTGTAAATATTTCAACAACCAATAAATAAAGGAATTGTCCCAAGTGAATTTAAAGAGACAAATATGATCCTGATTTTCAATAAACGTATCAAAACTAATTTTAAGCCAATTCCCTGTATTTCTGCTGGCAGGCTTTTAGAATGTATTATTAGACCAAATCGTGGAATATTTGAAGTTCAAAAAATGAATGATACTCAACATAGTTTTCTGCCTAAGCGCTCGTGTTTGACAACTTGCTGGAATTTTTCCACAGAATTATTTCAACCTTTGACCAGTATAAGGATGTCGATATAATTTACCTTCTTTCCGATTGCGTTTTATTAGTGTTCCGGATGAGAAATTACTAGTAAAGTTAAAGCACATCATATAAGAGAAGTTTTACTTAAATGTATCAAAAGCTGGTTGACTGACAGCGCGTAGAGTCGTGGGAGAGATTACTTAAGCTGAGTTCCATTCACTAGAATTGCGTCTCAAGGATTAGTTCACTGTTCCATTGTTTTTCATAATCTATATTAGCGATCATGACAGTAATTTATTATCTAAAATTACAAAATTTGCTGATGATACAAAATTAGGAAATGGAGCAAAATATATCTGCGATGTAAATTTACAAAACGACTTAGAAAGCAGAACGGGCTAAAAATAGCAGATGAATTTCAATGTAGATAAATGTAAGTTAATGCGCATGTCACAACCTCTGGACCGTACTTAGCATCCGCGGGCCTAATCTAAGCAGGGTTACTTTGTGAAAAGTTTTATGGGCATTAATTTCTAGAAACTTAAAAGTTTCAAAATACTACGTTACAGCATCCACCCAAAGTGAACAAACTTCTGCTACATAACCAGTAGTTTTCTACTTGAATCTAAAGATATTATTCCGCCCATGTATAAAACGCTTGTCAGGCCTCACTCGGAATATGCGGTTCACTTTTAGTCTTCTATATGCGCAAGGACATCCTCACCTTAGACCGTCCTAAACGTAGAACGACGAAATTAATTCCTGAACTTAATTAAAAAAAATAATAAGAAACCAGGCGAAGGAACTTAATTTTCTTTTACCGGAAAATAGTAGTTCGCGTTGTTAGTGCATTTACTGTTTTTAAAATACTAAACGGTTTTACTAAGATAAACTAGTTGTTACTCATATTTAGGTTAATCGAGCTGCCATTACAAATGACGGCTTCAAGCTTATTAAGAAAACATTTTACACTTAGATATCGAATAATTTACTGTCGCAAGTCGTTAAAAGCACCACAGTTAATATGTCCAAGACTATATTTGATTAAAATTACTATAACATAAAATTTCTATAAGAGTGACATTGCGCATAAACGATATATAACTTATATCCGCTTTGCAATCCACTCTGATTTTTTCTCTGCCATTCTTTTCCTTTCTTGGACCCTCCTCTAGGAGATTTTAAGGTCTTGGGGAAGGAGGTCATCAAATCTAAAAATTTCTTCCCTCTTAATAACCCGTTGCATAAAATCATCGTTGTTTCAATTTTGTTTCAAATGGATCACGGAAACATCAGCTTATTGAGCAAAGTGATCTTCAAGCAACAATTTTGGCTCCCATCAAGTTAATTTTCTGAGAGACTAAATAACTTAAAATCAAATATCTTGATCCAATAGAAATTCCATCTTCAATACCTATAAATTAACTGCTAATTATGCACATTTTTTCCAACAGTAGCTCGAGTGAGGCTACATTCTCTAAATTAGTCGATGTTGGATGGCCATTCCTCCTTCAACTCATCCTTCAGATATTAGTCAACCTTCCTGGAAGAGCTTTATCCACCTCAAAACAGTACCTATGTGTGGCGTAAAATATCTATAAACTTGTTGTAAAGATTCAAACGACTACAATCGAGTTTTGTAAAAAAATAAATAAATAATGTCTTCTGAATTCCCCAAATTGGATTTTCCATCACTTAAGAAAATACCTTTTTATGGTCTCTTTCTTGGAACAAACACAGATAAATGATCCTGTAAAATGCCGGCAGGTTTAATATATGCCAAAACACATGCTTAAGCTTGTTTCAGCATGAACACAGGTCAGGCTGGAATAAAAACTAACACAGCAAAACGCTTTGACTTTTTGAGGTGCATTATAAGACCTGATTTGCTCCACAACAGGTGTTTGTATATATTAACCACTTTGTGAGTGTTTTCATTATATATATATATGTATATATATATCATGAAAGACTCGACGTATAGGTGAGAATGGATAGGGAGAAAGAAAAGTCCAGACACTACACAGAGCTCTTTATTGACGTTTCGCCTCTTGGCTTCCTCAGAGGAAGCCAAGAGGCGAAACGTCAATAAAGAGCTCTGTGTAGTGTCTGGACTTTTCTTTCTCCCCATCCATTCTCACCTATATATATATATATATATATATATATATATATATATATATATATATATATATATATATATATATATATATATATATATATATACACACATATACTAGCAAAGATACCCGGCGTTGTCCGAGCATAAAAAAATATCTTAAACAAATTAAATGTTCAGCTTGAGTTAAATTACGCAATTAAAACTTGGTAGGTATAAAATATGAGGTTTATTTTAATTTTGAGTAATGAGGTAGTGTATCATGAAAGACTAACAGAGATAGATTTTCACATTACTGTAGTACAGCAGGGCGAGCAAGCGGGTGAGCGGGCAGGTGGGTAGGCAAACGTGAGTACGCGGGTTGCAGCCGCAGAGTTTAAAGCACGTCTCGAGCAGATGGTCGCTTGTTTTAACTGAATATCTAAATTATTTGAGTTTGGGGGCATGCTGATAATAGGTATTATCGCGTTTTTTAAACAGTGTATTGGCATAATTGGTCTAGCAAAACCTAATTTTTCCACAATCAATGTTGATGTTTTTATTGCAACTCATAGCCGCGGTTACTTGTCCCAAAAAATCTAGAAAGGGTAAAATTCGAACCTAACCTAACCTAACATTAGTGGCGCCACTCTTACTAAATCTGAGTAGCCTATGTTACTCCCCGGGTCAAGTTACCCCTAATGGTGACTTTTGTTCGCGTCTACGGTCGCTCTAAGTGGCCTTCTATAGCGGTTATATATATATATATATATATATATATATATATATATATATATATATATATATATATGTGTGTGTGTGTGTGTGTATGAATGTGTGTGTGCATGTGTGTTAAAGGGAAGTGAAATCACAAACCCATAGGGAAATAATGAAAGATGATGCAGAAGAGATTTCGTCTTTTTATAAGACCACACAAGGATCATACGCAGATTAAGAAAGAAAGAGAAATAGCAAACAAAATTAAAAAAAAACATAAACTATTTTACCCATTAAAGAAAGGGAAATAATTGCTCTGATTCGGACTCAAGCCATCAAGCTATCTTCGCTCTTCAGGCTACCATCCACATCTCCTAGAAATGCCAAAAGTTTTGAAAATAATATATATTTTAATTTTTTCATTTGTTTTTAAGATTTACGTGATGGGAATAATTATTCTAATATTTAAATTATTTCTCGTTTATTAAAAAGTCCGCATTTTAAAAATAGTAAGAAAATTCTGCATTTCTTCCCCGAATCCAAAATTGCGCTCTGGCCCTGTTCCTGGAGCAGGTGAGTTTCAGTCCCTGGAGCATTGTTATCAGATCCAAAGGGTAAAATGATGATAAATATGGGTTAAATTAATGATGTTAGATAATTATAATTTTTTTTGTAATATTTTTTGTAAAAATAAATGGTGAAATCTTTTTCACTTCTATAAATGTTTTTTTTTACCAAAGAATAGAGTGCAGCCATTGTTGCTGTGCACAAAAGTGATCTGAAATACAAGGAGAGAGTTACTTAGGGTATTACATCCAAAATCACCATCTTTAGGATCATTACTGACTTTAATAAGATTGTTTACACCTGTGAATAAATCTTATGGACGCCCAAGAGCTTCAAATGAAGGCTAAAGTCACCTCCTGATAAGTTCCCAGTTCATGGATTCGGTTATCTTCTGTAACAAGCTTGCTCTAGATTTGGAAGAGGTGGTTGTGAACTCTTCAGCTTCCACAGTGAGGCGGAGAATGTTCAAAACAAAAATTCTCAGGTCGAAAAGAGCTGCAAATAAGCCTCATATCAACAAAATAAAGTTTACGGAGGATTTAACTTGTTCTTCAGGGCTGCCCCAAATCGTTTTGGCATGTGTGATGGTACTTTGTTTAATAATTAGCTGCAAATGGTCACAATTAGTTGGTTTTGTTTTTCAACCGCCTGTTTGATTATCGCTCATAAATTCTCTATTGCATTCAAATCTGGCGAATTCCCGGGCCAAGATCGCAAAACTTCCATAGTATTTTCAGCCAAGAACTTTGCTATTGTTTTTAATTTGCGACTAGATGCGCCTCATGCTAAAAATATAGTTACCATCCCCAAATTGGCCATAAAGTCTTGGGAAAAGGTGCTGATAAGGCACGTTTTGGTACCATTTTGAATTCATGGCAGTGTTCTTGGGCAAAGTTTTATGGCTCCAATTTCCTTAAATGAGAAGCAGTCCCAGACATGGAGAGTGTCCAGATGCTTCACCGTGGATACGACATAGGACTAGTGAGATCGTATGGGGGGGGGGGGGGGCATATCTATATTTATTTATTTCTTGAGTGACGTGCCCCTTCAAACATTGACTCCATTTATCTGACTTCATATTCTTGTAGGCTAAGATTCCTTCTTTATTTAAGTTGGGTTGGCTGGGTTAATTCTTGATCTTCTTTTTCTTCCTTTCTTGATGTATCTTCATATTAACTTGACGTATTATCTTGATGTGATGATTCCTTCCAAATTCTTGATGACGTGTGATTCTTGAGACGTTGATGATTTCTTGGATACTTGATGAGTTGAGACGAGTTAGCCCTTGAAAGTCGATTCTCCTGAGTTCCGTTTTTCTTTGAGCGCGGTTTCCTCTTGAGTTGATTTTTTGAGTTGTCCTTAAAGCGTTTTTCGTGGTCTCCGTTTTCTTCGAGAATTTTCTTTGTAAAAATTGTGGACTTTGGGGTTCGATCTTGGGTCTTTTGCATCCCGAGGCAAGCACCCTACCATTACGCCACTGCGTAGTCCGTCCTGACTTGGTAATTTAATGGGCTATTTATATTCTAGCGTTGGGAGGAATTTTTTTCTCTCTCTCTGATACATCTTCGCACCCCTACAAGCGCTCTTATTTTCTCGTCATAACGAAGGATCTTCCAGAAGCTTCAAGCAAGCTGAAGGTAGCATCAATAGAGATAACACTTTGCCCCAGTATTCAAAAGTCCATTCTTTTGTATTTTCTACAAAAGTTGAGCCTATCTATAGGGCTCTTCTTTGGTTAGATGAGGCTTCATCGCAGCCCTTTTCGACTTGAGACCTTTGTCGAAAAATTTCCGCCTCACTGTGGCAACCGAAGCGTTCACACCTGTTTCTTTCTTAACATGAGCATGCTTGGCACTGGAGGCAATGCGATCTTCGAGCTTTGACCTTAACAGCAGGTGACCTTGGCGTTCATTTAAAGCTTCGAGGTGTCCAGAAGTCTTCTTCGCATGAGTGTAACCAGTCTTTTCAAAGTCATTAATAATTCTAAAAGGGTGTCCTTTGATGCAATACCCTTATCAACTATATCATTGCATTTCATGGCACTTTGATGGTGAGCAACAATGGTTGCATGCTTTTCTTGCATACCCAAAGGCTATCACAAGTAGAAATTGCTAAAAAATATAAAATGTTCAAGATATGCTCTTTTTAAGCCCTAAAAAGTATATCAAGAGACCAAGAGCTTTGTATCAAGGAAGAGAAATGGCAGAAAACATCTTACAACACCGGAGAGGACAAATCTATCCTTCGTGCTTCACAACACAATTGCAGCCAAACATATTTTGAATTTAATGGGTAATTCATTGAAACTTCAAGTTCACAAATATTGCACAAAACAATTAGAAGGAAACTTTTAAAAGTTCAAGTGCTAAAAGAATGCCAAGGGAGAAAGAAATCGTGGTTATATGAGGTGAACAGAATGAAAAAAATTCAGTGGCTCAAAGATCACAAAAATTGGACACATGAACAATGATGAATGATCTAAAGTTAATTGGTCAGATGAAAATAATTATCTGTATTTAAAAAAGGCGATTATATTGTTGTTTTAACATTTAAATGGTGAAATTTCATTTAAACATTTCTCTGAAGAAAATAAAATTATTTACAAATTTAACTGTTTTGTAACAATTTTTCAGATCTGCAGTACTTCTGTTGTCACCTTTGTGAGATGAAGACTTGGAGATGCATTTTACTCTACATGGATAGTACCAACTGAGAAGTATGAAGGGGGTTCGATCAGGGTATGGGACTACATATCTTCATCAGGGCCAGGAAAGATGTTTTTATGCGAAGAAAGAATGAACTCTAAACTTATACAACCATTTAGTAACAAATCTTAGATGCATTTATCCGGAAATTGCATCCCCCAACACCACGAAATGAAGCTATAATTTAGCTGGACAATGTCCGATATCATATATCTAACCACGTCAAGAATTTGTTTGGAGAAATAGGGATCATCCCTGCAACTAAGGTTAAAACAGAACTGTATGAAAAATTACAAGCAAGGGAGAAAGATAAGTAACAAGGAGTAACAAGGAAAGTAAGTACCCTAGGAGACCTTACGGTCCATTCAAAGAGGGTACCTTTGGACTAGCAATCGAAGAGGCACATAGCTGCTCAATTGTTTTGCGTCCCTGAACAGCCGCTTTTCAAGACTTTGTCTAGTCTTGACTTAAACTGGTCAACAGATTCACTGTTGACAATTTTCACTGGAAGTGCGTTCCACTTACCGCAGATACTGTAGGTGAAAAAGTTTCCACACAGATTGTGGTTGTAACGCTTCAGGTTAAGTTTGAAGCCGTGATTGCGCCTTGCGTTCTCACTCAGTGTAAAAATATCCCGGTAGTCAACATTGTCGAACCCTCGAAGTATGTGGAAGACTTCGATGAGCTGACCACGCAGTCTACGGGTTTTCAGCGAGAACAGATTTAATTCCCTTAGTCTATCCTCATAACTTTTATGTCGGATAGAGGGAATCAGCTTGGTTGCCCTGGCTTGTACGCGTTCCAACCTTGCGATGTCCTTTCGAAACGAAGGACTCCAAAATTGTACGGCATACTCCAGGTGCGGCCGAACCAGGGAGTTGTACAGACAAAGTACTATCTCCTTGTTACGGTATCCAAACTGGCGCTTTATGTAGCCTAACATCCTTTGGGCTTTCTTCTCTGCCTCAATGCACTGTTTCGAGAACTTGAGGTCGCTAGTGATAGTTACACCCAAGTCCTTCTCAGTGTCACTCGTTTCAAGAGCAGTGCCCTTAAGGATATACTGAGATTGTGAGACTTTGCTGAAATCCATACTACGAAGAATTATGGTTGTAATTCAAGTAAGAGGGAGTCCAACTACATATGAATGATTATATATATATATATATATATATATATATATATATATATATATATATATATATATATATATGAATGTAATAACCCACATTGAAAGAGAAAACGGAATAGTGTACTAACGCGGCATACTTTTAATTGTGGTCAAAACGGTGCTCGCTGCCTCAGTGTCCATGGTTCGAATCGCTTCCCTGCACGGATTTTTTCGAAAATAAGTAATAAATATTACTGTAATAAAAAATTTATTCCGTTTTCTCTTTCAATGTGGTTTATTACATTCACCTTGATCTTTCTCTCGCGCTACTTTGAGAGATTATATATATATATATATATAATCGAGAGATATGTTAGTTGATAACACCGTTATTAAAAGAAAAGAGGTTAATAAAGCTAGGCTGAACATCTTAGAAGCCATATTAATAAACGAAGATAAGCCGGGCTATCAACATTCAAGCGACAAGTTGGAATCGAACATTAAAATTATTTTAAAATTCTACTCACCTGACTGGCCCGTTTCCTCTAACGTTACGCTCAACCTAGACGGAATAAATACCCTTTAAAAATCGTTTGCTTTCATAGGCCCGACATAATCATGAGAAGTGACGGCTTCCCATTCAACTACCATAGCAAACCAGGGCCAACAATTCCCAGCGATCATATAGCGATCTTGACCACCATCTCACTCGCTCCGATCTAGTTCCGGTACCTCTCCGCAAAAGCTACGCTTCGGCCAACTGGAAAAGATACGGAGAAATCCTAGGCGGATTCGAACCAGCGACCTAAACGAAGCAACTATAGACGAGATTGAATGGAAATTGGAGAGGATAACAGCCCTCATCACCGAGGCTGACCGCGAGTGTGTACCTATGACAGGGTACAAGACTCCTCCACAACCCAGATGGACCGCGGAGATGAAAGATATCGCTAGGGAGCACAGAGAGGTGTATGAAGAAATCAGAAGAGCAGGTACGAATCGGGAACGAAGCTCGCTGCTACGACAATTGCGTGATGAGCTAAAGCTGGCTATTAACCAACAACAGGCAGAAATCTGGGACAGCCTGATAGCCAGGGTAGACAGCGAGCTGACCCCCGATAAATTCTGGTGCTTAGTAAGGAAATTAAAAGGCCTATCAAGTAGAGAAAAGCCTCGCATTAAGGAGGGCGATGACTACTTGGAGGATCCGGCGGTCCTGGAGGAAAGGTTCCACACGTTCTGGAAGGAAATCTTCTTAATAACAACTGAGGACGATGCGGAATTCGACCAGGAATTCGAAGACCATCTGATTGAAGAACTTAATCAGATCATATATCGAACACACCCACGAGCCTACGTCGACGAATGGAGGGAGCTGGCAGACCATGGCCGACAAATTACAACTTAAGAGGTCATGAGAGTCGTAAAAAACTTTAAACAATAGGCCCCAGGCTGGACGGGCATTACTAAAAACAATTTGGTGCATGCCCCCCGGCAGATCATTCAGGAAATCATTAACATCTACAACGCTTCCCTAAATACGGGAAACTTTCCCGATGGTTTAAAAATGGCCAAAATCATTTTTATCCCTAAAGGGAATAAATCCCCTGATCAACTGGTGGACTACAGGCCAATATCTTTCCTTGAGTTTGTAGGCAAAGTCTACGAGAAGTTTCTAGCTAACAGGCTACAAGACGAGCTGTCCGAGCTGGAAGCTCACAACCCTCAGCAGCACGGGTTCCTCAAGAAAAAGGGGACTGATACAGCCTTCGCCCTTCTCACCGAAAAGCTTGCCCACTGTAAAGCTGAGAGGGAAATACGTAGACGTGGTAATGCGAGATGTTCAGAAGGCCCTCGATAAAGTTTAGCTGAGAGGTCTACAATTCAAGATCTTGGGCCTCAAGCTAAACTCAATCCTGGAAAGGGTCCTCTGTGATTACATCATGGAAAGAAGAGGCTAAATTTTGATCGAGGGCAACAGAGGACCCGAGTTCGAGCTAGAGGCGGGTGTTCCACAAGGTAGGGATCTAAGTCCGCTGTTGCACCTTATGTACACATTGGTCTTACCTCATCCAGTCGGGGGGCATGTGAGGTACCTCCAGTTTGCAGACGACGTCACTCATATCATCCCCAGTTCCTTTAGGAACACTGGAGTACAAGCAAGGGAGACAGCTACCGAAATTGAAAATATCAATCGTTTCGAAAGAAGGTGAAAAATCAAGAACAACCGCCGAAAGTTCCAGATCCTTCCAGTGAACCGCTAGAAATGAGATGACGTCATAGTCGAAGATGAAGTTTACCCGTACTCCGACGAGGGTAAAGTTCTGGGTATGTGCATCACCTGAACAGGGTATAGACGCACATCAAAAACCGAATCTCCCTAGCCAAAAGAGAACTTGGAAGACTGCACAGGTTCAGAAACCTCAGCGCCATCAACATCAAAAAGCTGTACACTGCCCTGGTGCGCTCAACACTGGTGTACCCAGCAGTGGTAATGCAGGCAGCTAGTTCAACCCCTCACAGACTAATGTTGAGAGTCCAGAACAGTGCTACCCTGCTTATAGCTGGCGTGAGCAGAATGGACCATATTCGGCAGACGGAACTGCACGCAAGAGCAGGACTTGAGACACTGAATATGGTCATCCAAAGGCTAGAAAGAAAGACCTGGAAAAAGGTTGAAAACAAAATACTACCACATATTGAGGCAAACCTAGACATACCACAACCCATATTTGGACGTATCACCAGGAGAAACCCTATTCCCAAGCGGAAGACTTTGCTCCCGGGAAGACTAAGCCGTTATGTACACAAAACCAGGACAAAATGATTCCGCTCACCAAAAAGACATACCGAAGAGACTCCAGGATAAGAGAAAAACAAACACAAAGAGAGAAAAGAAAAACCAAAAGAGGCGAAGTGCCTAAATGATAAATACAAAACCAAGAAATAATTAAAAAGAGGCGAGGTGCCTACAGCAGGCAAAACAAGAAAGAAAACTAAACCTAATTAAAAATACATATGAAAGCTAACGAGCTAGCAGAAACAATTGAAAGGCTTGAATGCCTAAAGACAGAGGACATAGATTATATATATATATATATATATATATATATATTGAAAATCACATGGCACGTGATTTATAGATGTATTTAAAGGCCCAAGGAAATAAAAATTGGTAACACAACCCGGAAAAACACCTAGGAGAATATCACATGAACCAATAAAAGCTTAAAAAGGAAAATGGGAGATGTAGAGAGCGGAAAGATAGGACAAACTATTTTAACGGTTATATGAAAATAAAGAAGTTGGATTTGAACCTGTGTCATTAAGCGCTCATCGCTTATATGACCAAGACGCTGATCGCCAGAGCTACCATCCTCAACCCCCAAAAAGGTTTATTCAAGAAGCCTTTTAAACAACCAAGTGTAGGTTTTTATCCAGTAAGAGACAAGACAAGTGTTTTAGTAGGAGGGGGCAAGGGCTTATTTTGTAATAAATTGAAAATCACATGATACGTGATTTATAGATTATTTAAAGGCCCAAGGAAATGAAAATTGGTCATATAAGCAATAAGCGCTTAATATAACGGTTAAAATAGTTTATCCTATCTTTCCGTTCTCTACATCTCCCATTTTCCTTCTGAAGCTTTTTATTGGTTCATGTGATATTCTCCTAAGTGTTTTTCCGGGTTGTGTTACCAATTTTCATTTCCTTAGGCCTTTAAATATATATATATATATATATATATATGATGAAAATTAAGTAGGGGATTGGGGAAAAAAGAGGGGATCTTTCACGACCTGACCTTGTGTTATGCTTGTATGCACTTTTCTTATATTTTCTATCCAGTGTCAGTTGAAAAAGGGTGTGAGATACACCGAAACTGTTCTGAATTAAATTGTCTTCGGAGAATGTGGTTTAATTCCTCATATATATATATATATATATATATATATATAAAAGAGATAACAATAAATAAGTAAACAAATAAAAGCAAGGTAAAATAAATGAGAAAACAGCAACAAAAGAGTCAGCTAAAACACTGACACCATCGAAGGAGGAAGAAAGAAAAAGGAAGAGTAGAAAAAGTAAGAAGCTTGAGATGCCCTCAACACCAGGGCAAACTATAAATATTCTTCCCCACTATCTATACCAACAACACATTTTCCCACTTGTTACATCATCATCATCTCTTTCATTCTGTCAGGTCCTCACTCCACTCATTACATCGGTAAAGGAGGCAAGAACATATCAAAACGCTCCGAAGATGATCGAATAAGATCGAAAGCTTAGCAATTTAGTTTGTTTTTTACCAAACCCATTCATTTAAAAGAGAGATGAATACAGAACAAGTGATCCACCATCTACAAGATGGAATAAAAAAGATAGACGAAGATTCAAAGACCCAAACGACCCAAACAAGAAATTAAACCAATCGTAATATGAATTAGCGTTATTTAGATTAAAAAAAGGAGGAGCTTAATTAACAATAATGAAGGGAGAAATACAAAATAAACTTATTAAACCAGGTAAGTCCAAATATCTGATGACTGACTAAAGGAGTGAAAATAAATAAAAACAATAAAGGAAGAAGATAAGATGGAGGGTAGGAGAAAAAGAAATGGAGATGCAGATATATACATATATAATAAAATGTACATACATAGACACATATTTATTCAGACAACAATGTCTACACTTTTATCGTGTAATTAATTATAATTTTTTTTTAATTCTCCGTGCTTGGGGTGAGGATCGAACCATGCACACTACAGCAGCGGGCACCGCCTTGATCTCAGTTAAAGCAACGCATTAGACCACTGGGCTACCCCAGTGTACCCCAGTAGTCGAATGAGATGCTTATACTATATTATAATATATATATATATATATATATATATATATATATATATATATATATATATATATATATATATATCCAAAAAAGTACAGTAGCGTAGGTGTAACTATAAGGATAAAACCACAGTAATAGGACTAATTTTATATGCGAAACCAGGTTTCGACGGAGACATCCGTCATTATCAATTGCTAGTGAACAAGTGAAATTCAGAAGTTGCTTAACGTATAAACACACCAATCAGTGGCGCTAAGGTGGTTTATGTGAGAATGTGTCGGTATTTTTGAGAAAAGGAAGTATGAATTTCTTGTATATTAAGATATTAGTATTGAATTAGCCGTTGGAAGTATTAAAGTTGGGAATTTCTTTTATAAGTGCCGATTCAATTAAGCATCGATGTATATAATTATGAGACTTATAAACTATTTTCGCATTATCAATATCAATTTGATGATTTTCATTGGACATATGTAGAAATAAACTCGAGGAGAGGGCACCACGTCGCATATTGCATTTATGTTCATTCATTTTCTTGGAAAGTCTGCTGCTTTCACCGATATATACTTCATTACATGATTTGCAGGGAACAAAATAAACTCCCTGTTCTTTATCGATCGATCTATTTTTGGATGAGCTATTTCTGATCGTATTCTCGTCCAGAAAGGCAACATTGATGTTGTTGGTCCGTGCCGACTTTTTGAAATTGATTAACTGGTGGGAGTATGGAAAGGTAACATAATATTTGTCACAACTGTTTTCCTTACAATTAGCTGGGGAGTAATAGATGGTTCTGGCTTTATAGTGACACTTTTCTATGAACCAAAGGGGATATTGCAGTATAATGAATGTGACAAATATTATGTTATTTTAGTTTATTATCTTAACTATTTTTTAGTCAGTTTTAAACCAAATTTAACTACTGATAGGTCAATTACTCTTACAGTTTTTAATTAATTAATGTTTACAAATTTTTAAAACAGATTTTAAATTTCTTCTTATTATAGTTGTTTATCTTAACTACTTTTTTAGTCACTTTTAGAGCAAATTTAACTATTTCCAAGTCATATTTTAAATTCTAAAACTTTTAGTTTTACATTATTATACATTTTATCGATATTTTATAATGCTGGGGTCAAACAATCACGATTTTGTCCCCCGACAGCTCCCGCATTTTTAAATTTCTGATATTCTGTTCACGCGTGAGCGTAGGGTCTGTTGGTCCCCCGATCCATGTGGATCGTCAACATAGTCCGACAGTCGTATACCTTGCGTCGACCTTGTGCGATTGTCGAATCATAGTCGTATTGCAATGTGTAGGCGGTTTCGACTTGCGTAACTGGTCACGATTACCGGCTCGATTGTTGGGCCCACATGCCACGCTCCCACAAGACGTGTGTAGCAGAGCCCGTACATCGTAGGACGTAATACGACCGTGTCCAGGCAGTATTTTCCCTGCCCTGTATGTCGGAGAATAGTCTTTGTCAGACCCCATAGGTCGTGGGGTAAAGTGGGCAACTACAAAAGGGCAGGACCCCGCCGCACATCATTGCATTCCCAGTTCCCCTTCAGCAGCAGCCACATCTCCTGGCCATTCATCATGGAGGAGTTTGGCATGATCATGTCCCTAATAACACCTCGAAACGTGCGTAACAGGAAGCTAATGCAAGCCATCATTGACTACGCGGACGTCATTGAACGAGTGGCAATAGCCAAGGCCCTGATCGAAGAAGAGAAACAACAGAAGCAGACGAGGAAGCCGAGATCAGTTTGGATGGGACCCTATCTGCAACGAAGAATGGAATATTGGTATTACGACAACCTAATGCAAGAGTTGTCCTGATAATGTCACCATTATCGTCGTTGTCCTCATCCTCGTCATCATCAGAGGAGGGTTCGTTGTCCAGGATTACCTCTACCTTGGCGTGGTCGAGGTGTAGCACCACATAGTCATCGCGTGGTGGGGTTGTAGGGCTGGGGTGAGCAGGCAAGGTGCTGGCATGGTGACAAGTGGTGCTGCCGGCGTGGTACAGGTGTAATAGTATCAGTTTTGGTAAAACTACCCTTCCGCAGCTTTTTCGGGTCCTTCCTTTTCATGTTAGGAAGGGAACAGAGTGGCAGGATGCCACAGAGGAATCTGGTGGAGGTCTCCTGTAGGCACTGAAGGTGCTGAGAGCTGGTGGAGGGCTCCTATAGGCGCTTAAGGTGCTGCGAGAGGAGAGGCGGTGGTGTTGAGCTGGAGGATGGTCGGCTTCGGTGAGAGGACTGTCGGAAATGGCCACCCGCTGGTCCTTAAATACCCCCGTCCGATGTTACTGTCACGAAGCAGTGCGGCGCGGTTGCCCGATTCCGGCCGTCAGTTGTAAAAATTGGCGATTGACGGGTCTGTACCTCGAAAGTCGGGCTTTCCATAACGGCTGTCTTAGATAATTATCACTGAGCCCCGACGGTCATAAACACAGCCCCGATCGTCGAATTTTTGTTTTTGCGACAGATGACATTTGGGGCCGCGCGGGCCGACTGCTTTGTGCAGTTCAAAACATTCGTGCAGCCACGCCGCCCGCACCGCGTGGCTCCCCGCGACCGATGTACCAATCCTACCGACGTTACACAATTTTTATTTCAATTTACGTACCATGCACTTACGATTGGCGTATTCGATTGCCAACTACCGATAAACGTTCGTGCTTAAGCAATCGCGCGCAAAATCGTGATTGTATGACCCCAGCATAATTGGTCACCTTTTAAAGAATTTCAATGTCTTATTGATCACTACCTTTTGATGTTTTCTTCATATGTATTCATTTTAGTAATCTTGTATTTTAGCCTGAAGGTGAAAACTTGTAGTTTTCGAAACGTTGTGAAAATTAAAAGATGTTACATCCGTTTCTGGTTGCTCTAGGATTTATCCTCAATATCAAATGCAAGGCTTCACGGCCAAGCTCCGTACAAATATAATCATCATCATCATCACTAACTATAATTTAAGAAGGGGATTTTTTTTTAGTATTTGAATAATAATTTCGTCTTAGTTTGGTTATGACTTATGTTTTTTTATCAAAGTTATTTCTAATAATTCTTTTATAATATCAAAAAAAAAATGGTGAAGTTCAGAAATAAATATAACGGCCGTATGCTAAAACAAATGTGAAATGCACATTTGCTAAAAAAAAATTCTTTTTTTTAATATATTTTACATTTTAGCCTTTTACATATAATAAATTTATAAATAATTGTGAAGCTACACTAAATCTGATAAAAGTGCATTTCACATTTGTCTTAGCACACGGCCGTGTTATCGAAATTTGGTGAATTTTTTTAAAACCCAAGAATTACAAATGGTGAAGTTCAGAAAATTTATTTTTATATATCTTCTTTTCCCATCTCTTCTTCTTCTTCTTCTTCTTCTTCTTCTTCTTCTTCTTCTTCTTCTTCTT
Source organism: Ceratothoa steindachneri (assembly GCA_963969495.1). Classification (NCBI taxonomy): domain Eukaryota; kingdom Metazoa; phylum Arthropoda; class Malacostraca; order Isopoda; family Cymothoidae; genus Ceratothoa; species Ceratothoa steindachneri. Next base: position 150,808,538 of record OZ018320.1, read on the forward strand.
CTTCTTCTTCTTCTTCTTCTTCTTCTTCTTCTTCTTCTTCTTCTCTATAACTATATTTTAGCAACGTGATATTTTGAAAGGGAGGAAATTTAGTTTAGAGTTCCTTTTTTAAAATTATTATAATTGGCGAAGTTCAGAAAATCTATAAAAATTTAACCATGGCTGCTTTTTTTTAGATTTTAAATTTTAATCTTAGTAATGAAGCCATTGCCTAATATATATATATATATATATATATATATATATATATATATATATATATATATATATATATATATATATATATATAGTAAATTTCATTCAATCGGATGATTTATTTATTTTCTACGTTTCGAGCTAGCACGTTCATCTTCGGGGAGATATTCTATAACGGGAAATACAGACAATGTAGTTATAAAATTTAAAGGAGACACCTTACCCCAGAAATCCCCTTGTCCAATACATCGGCAGCCCTATGCGCGCCCACATGGGAATCTGCCTTAGGACGGATAAAATCATGAACCAAAAGAAGCATTCTGCTATTAGAATTATATAACATGTAATAGTAATATAACTTTGGAAAACTTTAAAATATTATATATCAATAAATGCCAAAATATGTTTCGTTTATCCAAATCTCTACATTAAATCTGTAACGCCAACTCTCAACTTCGAAAATAGTTCTACTCCGTTATTAATCTCATAACCACTACCAACTAAATAAACCATAACTTCCAATACCGTAATCCGCCTGCTTAAAGTCCCTTAGTGTACGATCCGTTGTACTTCTGTAGAATTTACTGTCTCGATTGCTGCGCTGTTCAAATCCTTGATTCACCTGTGTCTGTGTTAAATATCTTGCCCCAATATAACTCCCCTTGTCCGTCTTAATTTAAATATTGTCAAGTAATATGACTATTATGCATTTTTCTCTCGAACCGTTTCCAAAATGGGGAAGTTCGATTGATTTTATAACTTAAGAACTGTAAAATACTTGGACCAAACAAAGAGAGAAGTTGAAAAGGGAGTTACTGTCACAAAAGCTACACAAATTTAGTTTACTCTTCAACAGCAGTAGCTTCCTTCAAATTCAAAGGGGTCACCCCGTAGTGACAATCGACTTCCCTCACGAAGGAAAAAAAAAAATTCAACAACTCTACGGAATTACATTGCAACAACTATGGACCACCATACACGCATATTACAGTAAGCCTATCCTATTTCCTTGTCTAAGTTTCAGGCTGCCTTGCCTAACTCTTGGTTCATCTAAATCTAGTTGCTCTTCTCCGTGAACAAAGTAAAATATCACTCAAAAACTAGTGGTCGTCAGTCCGTCACTGACGGACTCCCGTTTCGCTGGCGGACTGACGACTGACGGAACCTTTGAAACACTGACGGAATAAGCGCCGACGGAAGCGATTTTCGGCCGTCACCCGAACCGTCACTAACCCGAAAAGCAAAGACGACCTTCCGCAAATAATGTTTTGCGGCACACGTTGGCGCATTTTGTTGCATCTAAAGTGGAGTTGAATTTGTTCATGTGTGCTATAAAACTTTTTTGCAATTTTCTGCTACTTTTGCTGAAAAAATTTGGCAACCCTACTGCGTCATATCAGTAGCCTGCTGGCTTTCGTAATGAAAGGTTGTTTGTTGCGAGCTCTCTGCTTCTGCGGTGCAGTTATAACTTGTTTCCAAAGTTTCAACTTGTTGCAAAAGAAATTTCTGTAATGTGGACGGGGCTTTAGCATTCCAACCCGCGTTTGATCAAGTGAAGCAACATTCTTTAAATTGCTTTTCACAGCATTTCTCGACTTTTATAGATCATGGATAGATATCTTAGCAGAGACAGGTGCATGAGTGTGTCTACTGATAGTGATAGACCTGATAGTATGCTAAGTAGCGTGAGCTTTAAGGCCAGCACACCTGTGAAATGGACCAGAGCCAGCACAGTGACGCTAGCATGGCACCAATATCGAATTTTAAATAAAACTCATGTTATACACTGTATTTGTTTTTTTTAATTCTTTTAAGAATCATAGTTTAGAAATAAATTACATGAATTTAAAAATGTGAAGTCACTTTTCAATCACCCTATATATATATATATATATATATATATATATATATATATATATATATATATATATATATATATATATATAGAGAGAGAGAGAGAGAGAGAGAGAGAGAGAGAGAGAGAGAGAGAGAGAGAGAGGGCGTTCCAATAACTTGGACTGATTTTAAATGTGAGTTAAGTTTAAGCGTCTAACGATTTTTTTCTTTTTCTTTCAGATTTAACAACTTCAGTCTTTGACAATTTCAACCCTGGAAAGATTAACAATCGAACAAGAGTTAAAGTTATCGAAGCCTATTGCGAAAATGGACGTTCAAACAGAAATGCATTTCGTGCACTTCGCGATTTTTTTGGTCAACATAATCGACCAACCGAGAGTGCAATTGGCTACCACGATCGTGTGACTTGATGCCTTTAGATTTCTTCCTTTGGGGTCATCTCAAAAGTAAGGTCTATGCCAACAAGCCAACAACAATTCAACAGCTAAAGGATGAGATAATAAGGCATATTGGTGAGATTGAGGACCAACTATGCAGAGGCGCCATCAAATATTTGACCATCGAGTGGAGGTGTGCAGCCGAAGCCTTGACAGACATTTCGGTGATATTATTTTTCACACATAATTGCCATGACTCAAATAACATGATCCAATAGTGAAATCAATAAATTTTCACTGTTTTAAAATTTATATGAAAGAAATAACTACTTTCAAATTTAAATTATTATTTAGATCGCGCTCTGGTCCTGTTCCTTTTGTATTCGATCAAAATGGTAAAATGATGAAAAATATGGGTTAAATGAATGATGGTATGTAATTATAATCTATTTCGTAATATTTTTGTAAAAATAAATGTTGGAATCTTTTTTAATTCCAGAAATGTTTCTTTCCAAAGAAAAGGTTGCAACCATTCTTGCTTTGCACCAAAGTGACCTGAAATGCAAGGAGATAATTGCTAAGGGTATTATTTCATCAAGGAGCAGCTTCATTAGGATCACTAATGACTTTAAAAAGAATGGTTACACTCTTATATAGAAGTCTTCTGGACGCACAAGAGCTTCAAAATAACGGTAAGATTGCCTCCTAGTAAGGTCCTAGCTCACGGATCTGGTTGCCTCCAATGTCAAGTTTGATCCCGATTGGAAAGGAACAGGTGGGAACACTTCAGCGCGCACACTGAGGCGAAGACCTTTCGCCAAATGTCTCAAGTCGAGAAAGGCTGCGAAGAAGCCTCATCTCACCAAGAAGAACCTTACGGATAGGCTCCACCTTTTGTAAGAAATATATAGTATGTACAGTTGAAGACTGTGGCAAAATAATATTATCTGAAGCTCCCTTTCCCTTGTTTGGAACTTCTATAAGAACATTTGTTAGGAGGAGAATAGGAGAGCGCTTTCACGAGTTCTGTTTCGTGTTCACGGTGAAGCATCCGGACACTCTCTAAGAGTCTTTATGTCTTGGGCCGCTTCTAACATAAGGAAACTGGAGAAGTATCAATTTTACACAAAAACAATGGCATGAACTCAAAATAGTGTCAAAAACCTGCTTCATCAGCAACTTTTCCCAACAGTTCGGGACTAATTTGGGGATGATAACTGTATTTTTCAGAATGATGGCTGAAAATAACATCGAAATTTTGCGACTTTGGACCACAATTCGTCAGATTTTAACCCATTAGAAAGTTTGAGTGCGATAATTAAACTGGTATTGATAAACATATGGCATGCAATTATGAATAGTTACGGGTGTTTATTGAACAAAAAATTAGCAATTATAGTCAAGATATCATCGCAAATTTGGTCTCCAGCTTGTCAAAAAGAATTAAACTATTCCTGAAGAACGAGGGATATCATTGTGAATATTGATTGCGTGCATCAATTGACTGTACTTATTAAGAAAATGTACATAGGCTTTATTTTTGTTAATATTTTACCTTCAAACTATGATACAAACATAAAACAAAATTCAAGCAGCGTAATTTTATCTATACAATTGTGTACCTATCAAAGTAGTATATAGGTAGAGAGTATTAAATATAATTATTAAAATAAGTTATTTATAAAAATAAATGAATAAAAAAAATTGCCTTTATTATTATAGGATGTTTTCTTCATCAGCTTACCACATGATACAATTTAATAGTGGAGATTCCTTTAGAGTTGCATATAACTGAGCCTCTCTCTGACTAGTTCTTATTCTGTATTATTTCCGCTAGCTGATTACCCTTAAATGCCCTATTGTTCTCTCTTCACGGTACTGTTTGGTATACGGGTGTTTTCTGTGTGTTTTGATACTTGCTCCTGCCAATTTATATGACTGACAATCGTTCTGGTTATCTGTTCTTTATTTCTATTCCTTTCTTTCTCTCTATCTCTCACTAATAATTACGCACATTATTACAATCATTAGCGGTTTGAGTTGGCGTTTAAAAATGGAAAAGGAGCTATAAAATCCAGGTTGGGCTGCTAATAGGCAATACATCCGCATTCGTTCGATTGGGGCTGGTTTGGCTGCTTCTCTGTTTAATTGCTTGTTCGAATGTTTGTCTCTTTGTCGCTAATATTATTCACATTAATACGTTATTTAGGGGGTGCAGGGATAAGATGATATTTATGGCAGGTTTTTTGTTGTTTCTAGACCTCCGGGTATTGAATGACGTAAGGGAAGAGGGTAATAACATTTGCAGGTTGGTGTGCGGAGATATCTACCATGTGGTTTATACAGGGGCGCGAAGGACTAGGAAAAAATTGCGGTATTGATGTATGCCAACCCTATCATGTGAGTATTCAAGGGTATAAGGCTTGGTGGTAATATATATGGATCTGTGCTGACCCTGCCATTCTAGAAGTAAAGAGTGGTGGTGGAGGCTAATAATAATTTCAGTGCTGATGTGCGCCAAACATAAGATGCGGGTTAAAAGAATGAGAAGCAAATCCCTCTGATCTTAGCCGATCCTACCATATGGAAAATATAGGGTGTGAGGGTAGGGTAACGTTTGCCTCGTGTGGGTGAAAGGGGATGAGGGTGTAGAGTAAAATACGCACAACTTATCCCACCTGACTCAACACACCTGTCTCTTCTTCTTCTTCCACAGTTGTAAGAAAAATATTTGAAGCTTGTTGAGAATCCCCTTGTGTTCCTTTGTCTGTCTACCTTACTTTCGTGTATCTACCATTCTCTCTCTGTTTCTCCCCTCTTTGTTTGTTTAGGAGACCGCTCTTTCTTCGACAGATCTAATTTCAGCTCGCTGCCTGATCATTTTTATGACTTTATTTTGAAGTTCAAGATAGCAGTGGTCAACACTTTCACTTTCAGGGTGCACCAAAAACCTCGAGGACAGCGTCGCCTTCAAAATAGCCGTCATCTTCCTCCTTAGCTTTCTTATCTCGCCTTTCCAATTTATTAAGTATTTTTAATATTATGAGTGTTAACAGTAAGTCAATTTAAGCTCTATTGAGTAGGGAAAAGTAAATTGACATTTATTATTTTTCGTAGTGTATCCATATATCGTCAAATATTTTTAACGTTGCAGGAAACTTTGGTTCTCAAAATCCTTCAAATCCTTTCAGACTTCCACCGTGCGAACTATTTTCAAATCCATTATTTTAGTCGAGTATAATTATCAAACTTCCCCTCTTCCCCAATTTAAAGCTTTCAAACGAGATACTTTCCTACAACAAACCTCTCTTTCAAACTTTTGACACCTTTATTTTCATACTCAAAGACTCAAATTCACCCATTTCTACAACGATCTACCAAATAACGAGGAGATTGGGATTCTACTCATCTCAACAACATTCTGGAGAAGGCATTTAATTTTTCCCAAACAATCAATCTGATAATTGCCTACTCTTAAGCATTTCAAAAACCAGTAAAGCTTCACCCATTAAACCTGAGGAGATCGATAATAACGCATTGCCCACCCGCAAAAAATGGGTGGCTCACCATTGTGCCACAAAGTGTGTCTTGCTCACTGGTTGGTGGCAAATCATTATACCACTGCTCGTCCTTCACCTTACCCAAACGAGGGTGATTCTCTAGTACCCTCAGGCTTGCTAGTAATTATCTGTATTATAAACAAAGAATCAATGGTAATAGACAACAAAAATAAGGATAACAATATAACAAACATGAGTGGAAATATAGAAACAATCAAGAATAACAAAGTCAAAAAATAATCGAGGATAGGAATATAAACAAGGATGAATTATGAGCAAAAGATCAAGAATAATAATGAAACAAGGACTAGTGAATAATATGTTTTAAAAGAATCGAAATAATACCGGATACAATGCATCGAGTATAATATTGAAAGCAGAGAATTAGGTATAATAAAATAAACTAAGAATGATAAATGATAATATTAAAAAAGAATCGCGAATGATAGTGGAAAGCAAAGAATCGTAAAATAGTAAATACAATTAAGCGAGAATTTTAGATAAAACAAAAAATCCCGAATAATAGTGAAAAATAATCGTAAATAATAGCGAAAGGATGAATGGAAATAAAGAGTAATCAACGAAGAAGAACATAAACGAGAATGAGAGAGCGAGAGTATCGTAACGTGTCTGGTCACGATAGAGTGAGTTGCGCTGGCGTGAAGAGACAGAACGGATAGGAGCTGAAGTCGCCTCCGTGTATAATACGATTCTGAATGACTAATGCGTATATACGTAAAAAACACGTAAGTACACTGATGTGTATTTACTCCTGCGAACTTGGACCACCACTAATACCCTCAAAGTTAACACGGATTATCACAAATTGTAAGTTAGAGACAACATAAAATTCTTAGTTAAACTTGGCTGAAGAGAAGAATATTATAATGTTACAAAGATTTATGCCGAGAAGACCCCACTTAATGATGCAATAAAGCTTCAACCTCGATCACCGAAGGAAACATCGATCGTGCGAGAGCTATTTTGAAAGATCGTTGATACGCTCTGGTAATCATAGCATGAAAACAAATCATACCAGTGAGATTAATTCATACTATTATGAAGGATCACCTTGACTTGAGCAAGCTTTCTACACGATGGGTACCCAAACTGTTTCTGAAAATGTTCTTCAAATCTTCCAAGATGAAATTAGAAAAAAAAAGTTGAAGAAAGCTTCATTGCAGAGTTTTCTTTGTCACATCTACGTTAAGAACTTCTTTTCTTCATTCTTTTATTCTTGCTTTAATTGAAGAATTGAAAAGAATAGTGAAAACCCGATTCATTTAAAAACACAATTCCATAAGAAATATATAGAAAGTTGAAAGCATATGAACATAGATTGCAAAAGTGTTTTGAGTCAAATGGAGCTTCTATAGAAAAATAAAATTTAATCTTCTTCCTTTTAATTCATTGTCACTTTCCTGGAAAGTTTTGAATGGTGCTCGTATCAATTAATGGCATTGCTACTTAATCTGGGAGTACCGTATCCAAATTTGCTGATAACATAAAGATAGATGAAAGATAACTAAAGATCAGACTAAAATAAAACTAAAATGAGAAACTTGGCCGGTGGTCTCTTCGGTGTTAGATGATATTCAAATTAGAGAAACAAGTAATCCTTCTATTTTTAAATCAGGGTTACACACATTATCAGAAGAAATTGTTGTTTGTTATTTAAATCTTAAAGGCGAAAACCATAAATCCCAGAGTATACATTTAAATTATGTATCTTCCTACATGTGAAAGGGTATTTGTTATATGTGAGAGAATACATAGTTTCGTGCCATCAAACTTATTCCGTTCTAAAACAGAAACGGCTGAACTTTTTCGGGCGCCTGCTATTTTACCGGTATTTCTTTTTTTGTTTTGTTTTTTTGCTACTCGAAATTCCCTGTACCAATTACTTTGGCAGACCCTGTATTTATCCGGATGGGTATGATTTGCCGCCAGGTGGGCTACCGATTAGAGTCGGCTTTGCACAAACTTCTATGGAGTGACCCCTTGTTCGAGGGTTTCACTGTAACTGTACTTTCTTACAGTGAAATGTCATATAAAAACAAGACAAATTGGCAGTAAAAACGCACACCAAAAACAACTGAAACTAAACCTCTATATCGGGTATCAGATAAAGGTTGTGCGATTTGGGGTAGCAATGCAGATGAATCTGAGGGTATAATTTCCTGATGTGAGACGGGAGAAAAGTTAAGTTGGATTCTATTCTAACACAAAACTTCAATTCACTACCATTAATGTTTTCTGTTGCACGAGAGACATCTACAAAGGGTCCACTTCAAAATACTCTTTTTCCCCTTTGATTACATGCCCCCCCTCCCTCATAGGGATGCTTACCTCCGTTGGAGAAAAGGTATTTCAGGAGAGATGCGCACCCTGCCGTACAAACCTTTAGTATATTCTTGGCTACTCGGGTATGCACCATCCATACAGTTTCACCTCTACTAACTTCACCTCATTTTCTACTGACCTCTTTTGAAATATTGGGAGCGGTTATTCTCCGGATAAGTTAAAAAAGGGGGCCTAAAAGAATGGTGTTATCCCTCAAAATGGGGGTCTATTAAGAAGAAAAGTTGTAATCCAACGAGGCCATCCCCAAGAACATGGGGGAAGGGACGTGGAGGTGGAGCCTAAGAATATCTATTTGACAATGAGCATCCAGCTGTTTTTTTGTTAATAATTTTGCTACCTGGCAACCTGTCAGTCAACCGATATATCAAGTGAGATACAAAATGGTTAATTAGCTGATTTAGGTGAGTCGGTTCAACTTGGTTGTCGTTGTCATCATCTGTGTTTAGGTGTGACTGACATCGTATTTTCTGATTTAGTTTCGTGGCTAAATAGGAAATTTTGTGTTTATTCTTTTGTGGTCAATAAATGTGTTAGATTCTTTTGTCCTCAGTAATTAAGATTACAATATTAAAAAAAGTTATATTTTTTTTACTTCTTTTTTTTTTACCTTTGGGGGTATACGTTTTTATGTACAGTTATAGTGGGACATGGAGGAAAAGAGGTTGGGAAACACTGGTCTAGAAGGGAGTCTGTATATCAATTCTAGGGGAGGGGGGGGGGGGTCATGCGTGCGGAAATTACCTAATGATAAATTAGGTTAGGTCAGGGTATTATTAAAATTACATAAATTACATAATTATAAGTTAAACTAAGACAGGTTATTATTTAAAATTACAAATTCCGGAAATTACCTAATCATAAGTTAGGCTGGGATAGGTTAGATTAGGGTACTATCAAAAATTACTCAAATTATGTAATTATAAGTTACGCTAGGCGAGTTTATTATTTGAAATTACAAATTACGGAAATTACCTAATCATAAGTTAGGTTAGGCTAGCTTAGGGCAGGTTAAGGTACTATTATAAACTACGCAAATTACGTAATTATAAGTTAAGATAGGTCAGTTATTATTTAAAATTGCAAATTAAAGAAATTACCTAATCATAATTTAGGTTAGGTCACGTTATGATATGATTAAAAACTACGTGAATTACGCAATTAGTCTAGGTTATATCAGGTCATGATACTATTAAAAACTCCGGAAATTATGAAATTATAAGTTACGTTATGTAACTTTAGGTTAGGGTAATATTAAAATAAAATCAGGAAATTACGGAATTTTTAAGTTAAGTTAGGTAGGTTAGAGTACAACTGAAAACTCCGGAAATTATGTAATTTCAAGTTAGGTTAGGTTAGGTCAGGTTAAGGTAGTATTAAAACCTAGGGCAATTACGTAATTCTAAGTTAGGTTAGGTCATTTAACCTCAGGGAAATTACGTTCGCATAACATAGCTTATAATACTCAGGTTATTATTAATTATAAATTAGGCTAGGTTAGGTCAGGTTAGGGTACAAATAAAACTACTAGAAATTACGTATTTTTTAAGTAAGGTCAGGTTAGGGTACAAATAAAACTTCCGGAATTACGCAATTTTTAGGTAAGGTCAGGTTAGGGTAAAAATAAAACTTCCGAAATTAGGCATTTTTTAAGCAAGGTCAGGTTAGGGTACAAATAAAACTTCCGGAATTACGCAATTTTTAGGTAAGGTCAGGTTAGGGTAAAAATAAAACTTCCGAAATTAGGCATTTTTTAAGCAAGGTCAGGTTAGGGTACAAATAAAACTTCCGGAATTACGCAATTTTTAGGTAAGGTCAGGTTAGGGTAAAAATAAAACTTCCGAAATTAGGCATTTTTTAAGCAAGGTCAGGTTAGGGTACAAATAAAACTTCCGGAATTACGCAATTTTTAGGTAAGGTCAGGTTAGGGTAAAAATAAAACTTCCGAAATTAGGCATTTTTTAAGCAAGGTCAGGTTAGGGTACAAATAAAACTTCCGGAATTACGCAATTTTTTAGTAAGGTCAGATTAGGGTACAATTGAAAAACTGAAGAAATTCCATAATTGTAATTTATGCTAAGTTAAGTATCAGATTAAGGGTAATTTGGAATTTACGTAATTCTAAATTAAGCTACGTTATTATTTAAACCACGTGATCATAATTTCCCCTGGGTTTGCTAAGATTAGGGTACTTATAATAAATACGGAAATTAAGTAATTATAAGTTATTATAGGTTATTTTTGGTTTTATTTGCTAGTTTCGATACCTTCAGAGACAGATTTCTAATGTTCCACGGACTAGTTCGAGAACTTGTGGACAAGCGTTAAGGGAGGTCTTTGGAGGAGGCCTCAGTCCCAATGAGTTAGGAATGCATCTGCGTCAGTACCTGTGGAAGAGAGTGTAAAATACCGGACGTGTGTCAGTTGGAGGGATTAATAAATGCAATCCAAACGATGTTCCAGGCCATGCAGTTCTCCTATACGAAATTGAATCAAAATCAGAATATCTCACCATACAGAACTAACCTCATGACGCCCATTAAACATCCATAAGCAAGCACATGAACCTTGAGCGGCGAAAAAAAAGGGATTAGCCCCCCTATAACGCGGTCATAAACGCCCAGGTACAGAAATTTGGAAACGTAGGAGCGAAAGCTGTTAATATCAGGCGCGGATCCAAGGGGAGGGCTAGGGGGCTGAAGCTCCCCCAAATTTCAGACCCGTTTATGCTTATATTTCTTTTTAAAGCCAAACTTGTATTCTGCTATTCAGAAAGAGCTATGAAATAATATAGAATATATATAAAAACAGGGTTTTTTTAAACCGTTGCGATCGAATGTATCTTATATGATACATGTGTACAATTCAAGTAATTCTCAAAAATAATGATTAAATTCAGTATAATACCACAACTGACGTCCAATAGCTACAATTCATAATTTTTCTGATCTGTGGAAAAAAAAATTCGGATCTTGTTATTTATTATCAATAATCAAATTATGAATGATCAATGCCCTTTTCTCAGACTACTCAGAGGGAGGAATTCAGATTACCCCCCCACCCCTAATTTTTATCCTGGATCCGCCACTATTTACTATAAATGGATTGTATGCGAAATTCTGTTCGGTGAATAATCGCAGATATTCTTGAAAGTATGAGACTGTCTCCCATGGAGAGGGGGAGGGGGGGGAAATTGGTTGAATATATAACACTGAGTGTAGGCTAGTCACTGCATATGAGTATGTGGGTTTTTTACCACTGAAGTATACTTATGCTTAGTTTTATGGAATAAAGGCTATTTATCGAACAAAACTTGGTATACACGCCTGTATTATTAATAATAGTAATATTACCATTATTATAGATAGGTGTGAGGTTTATTGTGTTTTCTAGTAGCGTTCCATGTTGATTTCCATATAGCCTCCCTCATTGATGTCTATGTGGGATTATTGGTGAAAGGTACGCATGTTCTCTCTCTGCCCCTCTCTCTCTCTCTCTCTCTCTGCCCCTCTCTCGCTCTCTTTCTATCTGTCTCTCTCTCTCTCTCTCTCTTTTCTTTATCTTGAACTGGCTATGGTTCTCTCCTCTCTTCGAGGTTTTAGCCTCCAGAACATAATCATAACTTCACCTCCACGCGCACCACCAGTTCGGGAGGGGGGGATCAGAGAAAGGGTGATAAGAAGCAGTTGATGTGTAGGGCAGTTGGTGGAATGCAGGTAAGGTGGTTGCGTGTGTGGTATTTCCGCCCGCTGCATTCGCGGAATCGGGGCCGAACGAGGACCCCAATTGCCAAACCCTCGTCGTCCTAACGCCTTCCTTTTGACTTGTCGTCCTTCACGATACCTTTGCTCGAGGAGTTGATCTACACAAACACACATGCATACACACTCATGCAGGTGAACGTATTAACTCATTACTGGAAACATAAGCGACACACACATATCAAGTGTCTCTCACTTTCGCTCGCTCTTTCTCTCTCTCTCTCTCTAATATATATATATATATATATATATATATATATATATATATATATATATATATATATATATATGATAGTGAAACTACTGTATAGGAGCCAAAATTTTAATTTACGAGACTAGTTTCAGTATGTAGTTTATCATACCCTCTTCATCGTATACTGAGAATGCAATTGTTACCAAAGTCTTCATACTGAAACTAGTCTCGTAAATTAAACTTTTGGCTCCTATACAGTGGTTTCACTATCATATACCATAACTCGCCATTGAGTTCTTTTACTTATATATATATATATATATATATATATATATAATCAAACTTTTTATAATTTATCATATTATTCATAAATTTGTATGATAAAACTGTATTTTGCTAAATATTGTGTAATTAATAAACTGGTATGTTTTCCAAAATCATAATTTAACCAATATATCTCATATTTTAGCTTAAAAATATAACTTGTGTATTCACTATCGATCCGAAGAAGTAATATAACTGAAACTAAATTTAAGACTTCCAGAATCACAGAGAATACAAATCCAACTTCTCCATAGCCAAGGGTTATCACAAGTTGAAATTGCTACAAAATAAAATGCTCAAAAGCGATCCTGTCAAAACAGGAAGGAATTAAGGAATTAACATACAACGTCTTACAATGCCAGGAGAAGACATCGATCATAAGGGGTTCATTACAGAATCGCAGAAAAACATGTTCTGGACATGCTGGGGAGTTCAATAAAGCTTCAAGTTCAAATATATTGCCCATAACAGTTAGAGGAATACTTAAAGATCAAGACTAAAAGGATGCAAGATGAGAAAGAAGCCACGTATATCTACGGTTAACAGAAATACAATGTCTACAGGTGTCCAAAGATCACCTAAATTGGACACATGAACAATGGCCTAAAGTTATCTGGTCAGATGCAAGTAATTATCAGGATAAAGCTTGGTCGTCTCGAGCCTCCTCTGCCACCAGGTTCCTTCTTTCCTCGGTCAAGATACGGGTCCGAAGACTGCACTCATTCCTACCCGTTTAAACGTAGTGCGGGTTTGATGCCCTCGAGAGGGCATCCGTCATCATCGATCTCGATGGACTTCCCAAATGTAATTCCATTTAAATATATCTTAGGAGAAAATTATTTACAAATTTAACTTTTTGGTAATAATTTTGCAGATTTTCAACACTTCTTTGTGAAACGAAAAGTTGGAAAGGTATTTCACACTGCTTGTGTGGTACGAAATGTGAAACATGGAGGTAGTTCTATCATGGTATGAGGTTGCATGTCTTCATCAGGGCTAGGGGCTTGTTTTCTTATGCCAGGGAAGAATGAACTCCACAACTTATACCACTAAATTGTCACAGGTTTCAGAGCCATCTATCCAGAAATTGCATCCCATAACATCAGGAAATGAAGTTACTTTTCAGCAGGACAATGCCAGATACCATACATCAAACCACAGCAAAATTTGGTTTCGGAAAAATGGGGATCACCTCTAATGGAGTGGTCATAGAGCCCAGATATAGATCCAATAGAACACTTGTGTATTAGTGCTTGCAAAATAAATAATAAGTACAACAAGTACAAATGAAACAGAACTGTATGAAAAATTATTAGGAAATAAGGAACAAAAAGATGAAAGACGACAAATTCGAAGAAAAGGAATAATAAAAAAGCATAAAGATAGCAAAACTTCTGCACACTCCTCATCACTAGGATTAGAAAGGCGCGTTATAAACTTCAAGGAACAAATGCTTTCTAAGAGTCAATAGAGACTCTAAGTACGAATATCCACCCCATTGTGGGGCGGAAGACAGGAGAAAAATGTGAATGAGAAAAGAAAAAAGTAAAATAACAACAACACAAAGATGAAAAGGAAATGGGAAGGAGATGCAAAGAGACGACAAGGAAATGGAGGAGATAAAAGAAAATGACGTGAAAACAACAATAAAATGACAAGTAGATAACAAAGAAATGATAAGGAAATAGGAGGAAGATCAAATAAAATAACATAAAAAGGCAATAAAATGAAAAGGACATGACAAGGAAATGGTAAGGCGTTAAAAGTGCGTAGAAACGATAGTAAAATAAAAAAGCGATGACAAGGAAATTGAAAGATCAAAGGAAATGACGTGAACATTACAATAAAGTGACTATAAAATGATCATGATAAGTAAATGGGAAATCAAAGAAAATGACATGGAAACGACAATAAAATCACAAGAAGATGACAAGGAAATAAAAATAATTGCATGACAAGGATATGGCAGGTAAATGAAAGGGTGATCATAGAAAATGAAGTGGAAACAACAATAAAATGAAAGATATGACAATAAAGTGACAATGAATCGACAAGTAAATGGGAAAATCCAAGAAAATGACATATAAACAAGAAAAATGACAAGATGACAAGGAACTGTAAAGATTATAGAAAATATCGTATAAATTTACAATAAAACGAGAGTTATATGACAAAAAAACAAGAAGGAAATCAAAGAAAATGACGTGAGAATGATAATAAAATGACAATGAGATGACAAGGAAATGAGAAGGCCTTTAAAGAAAAAGAGGTAAAAATGAGAATACACTCACAAGGAAATGACAATAAAATGAAAACGATATGACAAAAAATGACAAGGAGATAACTAGTAATAAGAAAATGTAAAGATCAAAGAAAATGACGTGGAATACAGTAAAATGAGAACGACACGACAATAAATTTCAAGGAAGTAACTTGTAAAAGGGAAGATCAAAGAAAATGAAACGAAAACAATAATAAAAGGACAAGATGACAATGAAAACTGAAACGGATACAAGAAAGTGACGTGCAAATTACAATAAAATGACAAGAAGTAAATGACAAAATGACAAAAACAAATGAGAAGTAAATGGTAAGATGACATGAAAATTGGATGAAGACAAGGATATAAGGCAAGATGATTCCTTTTCAATAACATGCACCGGAAAGGCATTAAACGCGCTACGTAAAGCCCTATGCAAGGGAACAGAAATTCCAAATTATGAACTTGTTATGCTCAATTTGGGGGCGACAAGTCCCTCCACTTTATGGCGAGATGATCGTGTGAGGTTTCAGCCTTTAACGCTGTTTCCCCAACTCCTAAAAAGACAATGTTGGGGTTTTATCTTATTCGGCAAGAGTTCTCCACCCCACTTATGCTAGTAGACTCAAATTCTCTTTCTTTAAACTCAGATTGAAGTAGAAGTACTTTGCAACACTATTTCATTATGAAAATAATATTCAACTTTAACAAAATGAATTGAGATGGTGAATAATAAGAGTGATCTCTATTGTGGTGGAAGTTAATGCTTCTGACTGTCTACACCGAGTAGTGTTTGATGAAGTGAATTGAGTGTACTCAGGTGAGTTTAAATCCTTCCTTGTGAATGGAGCGTAATGAAATTCTTGGGGTCGCGAATGAGAGGAAGAGAACATAGCGTGGATCAAGACTGTGACTGTCTATGTATCCATCTATACACCGTGTTATACTTGTTAAGATGAACTGAATGGACTTAGGTGAGTTTAAGTTCTTCCTCGGAGAATGGAGCGTATATGAACGCAAATGGGAAGAAGACGTTCTCCCTGGTGTGATTTGATGCCTTGTTGTGTTGTTGTCTCGATTGTGTTGAGAAGAGATACAGATTGTGTCTTTATGTGTAGGGAAAATGGGTGGAAACTGGGATATTCGCCATGGGAGGCGTCTATCAATCTCTTATGTGCGTGTACTCGTGATAAATTAGTTTGTGTATGTACTTAGGATTGTGGTGTTTTAAGTGAAAAAGGGGAAAACTAGGGAGGTAGCCCTCACGTCCACGATCTGGACGCTCTGCCTTTATCGTGAATCACGTTTACTTTTTGCAGCTCTGGAATGCAAATAGTGTCAAGAGGTAAACAAAAGACGACTTTCTCTCTCTCGCTCTCTCTCTCTCTCTCTCTCTCTCTCTCTCTCTCTCTTTCTCTCTCTCTCTTTCTCTCTCTCTCTCTCTCTCTCTCTCTCTCTCTCTCTCTCTCTCTCTCTCTCTCTCTCTCTCTCTCTCTCTCTTTTTCCACGAGAGGTTGAAAAAACTCAATCTATTTTCCGTCAGAAAACGAAGACAAAGGGGGCAGCTTATCGAGTGCTTCAAAATACTTAAAAGATTTAACAACATTAATGCCAATAACTTGTTCACACTGACAGGGGAGTGTCCCACCCGTGGACATGATTTAAAACTTCAGGGTTAAAGAGCCTACTATGGATGTAATAAAAAACTTCTTCACTTACTCGATTATTAATAATTGGAATAATTTGCCAAACAAGGTAGTGGACACCAAAACTATAGACTCGTTCAAAATGAGATTAGACAAACACTTAGAAAATATTGGAATTGTTTAGCATAAGCTACAAAATAAAATAATATTACAAAAAATATAACTCTTTCAGGTGTATGTAAGTGCTTTTCATATTCATTTTATTTAATTACTATTCAATGCAAATTTCCTTCAAGTACTGTCTTCTTACACCTGCAAGGTACTTTTCCAAAAATATTTCATGTACGGCTATTGCCGGAGGGAGTAGGGGGGTGGGGAGAGCCTAAAACTTTTCTATCCTTTATTTCTACTATTCTATGTGTAAGTGGCAGTAGATTTAAGGCCAGATCACCATAGTCTGGGCCTTAAGGCCCGTGTGATCTGTGTATCTATGTAACTATGTAACTCTCTCTCTCGTTCTTTCTTGGCTCGTCGTGAACTAGGTAAATCGCATTCTTGGCGTCCCAAAATTTAATAAGCGAATCAATTCCCGAGATGAGGGAGTCTAAACTTAAATTCCACACCGAGCTTCTGATAATAGGTGTGGGAGAGTGGAAAGTGAGTGACTTTCCCAAAAGGAAGAAAAGTTCATCCCCTACCTATATATCCAACTATAATTTTTGTGTATACAACACATATATTATTAATTAATAGTTCTTTATTATATTTAAGAAATAATATAATGATAGCAATAAGAGTTCGGACACTAGAGAGAGAGGGCTTAATTAATATTTCGTTGCGCCACCAAGATTTACACTAACTACTGCCAAGCATTACTTCTAAGACTTGACCAAGTCCTGGAAACATTATATTGGAATATCTGCGCACTCCTTTTTATAATTGCCAAAAGTTTTCAGGTTCCTTCTTGTAGAGTTGATTCTTCAATATTCGACACTATTTTTCCATCAGATTCAATTCAGGGGATTGATTAGGCCACTGTAGAACATAAATATTGTTTTGCATTGTTCTATTCATTGTTCCATCAATTATATGAAAAGCACCAGTGCAATTTAAAGAAAGACAGCTTCACACCATAAGGCTATCGTCTCCATGCTTCATTGTGAGGATGGTGTTCTTCCGATCATTGGTGGTTCCATCACGACGCCAAACATGGCTAGCTTTATTCCGGCTAAAGAGTTCAAATTTGGCCTCATCGGGCTAAAATACATTTATCCAAAATTGATCTGACTTCTCTGTGTTCCCGAGAAAACTTCCGTCGTGCTAACAAATGTGCCTTCTTCAGAAAAGCGGCCTTGCTTGGTGATTAAGTTCCCAGAGCTTGTCTATTGAGCTCATTACGAAGTGTTCTTTTCGTAACTGATGTCCCACTCGTAGGCAGATCGCATTGCAGTTTTAAGTTCTACCCTAGTTATCATAGAGATATTCGATACCAATCTCGGCATCCTTGGAGCTCCATTACGAAAAAGGACTGCAGTGGTCCTGTAAGTATTACAATTTTAGCAATCTAACTTACAGTACTAACAGGAACAAGTAAGGTTGCATAAAGACTTCTATAGCTATAACGTCTTTTGTAGCTTTGAATTATCTTGCTTTTCAAACAATTGAGGCTCTTACCGTTTTAACCTTAAAAGTACAATGTTGCATTATTGTAGGCAGATGCTAAATGAGGTTTTGCGAAAAAAGTCATACTTAAGTATATAAACTATTGTTAGAATCAATCGGTTAAACGTGAAAAGCCCTCAACTGTTTGAAAAGCAAGATAATTTGAAGCTACCGAAAACGTAGTAGATATAGAAGTATTTCTACAACCTTATAGGTGGTTCCTCTCAGCACTGTTGGTTAGATCTAAAAATATTTTCCATGGATGTCGAAATACTCATTTCCACCTTTATTTTGTCTGTTTGTCAATATAATATATCGGTTAGTATCACAATTTTCTTTCGTTGACACATCAAAATGAGTTAGTTGTTGGATAACGGTACATTTTTAAAGTCTAGAATATATATTAAATAACGCATTTAAATGTGTCTAAATATATGTTTCACTTAACTGTAAAGGGAGGTTTGGACCAAATATTAAGCCACTGATCTCCAATGAGGCAGCATCAAAAGGTATAAGAGAAAGAGTATATATATATATATATATATATATATATATATATATATATATATATATATATATATATATATATATATATATATGGAAAACTTACAAAGTATCGCTTGAGTAAGCACTAAATGCACCAAAGCCCACAGGGAAAATTAATATGAGGATTCCAAGTACTTTCGAACTTTATTTCGAGTTCTTTATCAAGGAATAACAGAAGTATTGAAAATTGTAATATTTATAAGGATGATACAGAGGAGAGGAAACGCCCACAAAAAAGAAAAAAACTAATCAACAAAATGAATTAATAGGAAATGGAAACCTTCGGAGGAGCGAAGATAAATACAAAATAAGATAATTAAATCAGGTAAATTTAATAGACTAAGGTTGACAAGAGGATTAATATATATATATATATATATATATATATATATATATATATATATATATATATATATATATATAATAGAAAGGGTTCAAAGGAATGTCGTTTTTTATGTGGCACTTACTACTTCATTCTCGTTTTCATTATCCTCCATAATCTCAAAATTTATTAGTTAATTTCAAATTTAATTGCAGCCGCTTTCTGGCTAAATTAAATGAGATCTTCATAATTAGTACATACCAAAGAAGCCAATAATGATAGGATTGCTTAACTAGAAAATTCCACTGTTCCTTAGATAGGGAACACATAAATTAACTAATATAACATTACAGATTAAATTATATGTTAATTTCGCGAATCCTTTCAAAGTAGGCTTCGGCGACATATTTGTTGGAAAGACGTTTGTTAGAAAATTTATCAAATTGAGGAAGTAAAAATGTATGGAAGGATATCCCGCATAACCTCAAGCGGTTAGGTTAGGTTAGTTCGTTTTTTTACCTTATTCAATGTTGGTTAAGATTTAGTTCTTACGGCTAATTTAGGTTTAGTTCGAATCGCGTTAAGTTAGGCTTGGTTTACGTTAGGTTATTTTCAGTTTAGCGTGTTAGTAACGTTGTTTTAGTTCTAGTTCTACTAATTTAGGTTAGATGGCATTTAGCATGAAAAAGAACTAAAAGACAATAATAAACATGGCGAAAATTGCTAAGGGAAACACGACTTCTGTAGCATTTGTATGTAGCATTTTCTCTAGCATTTCTTCGTCATCTTCTCTAGATTTTTTTTAAGCAATGTCTGCAGCATTTTCCTGTAGATTATAATGTAGAAGATCACTCCTTCAGCGTTTTTTGAGTTGCATTAGGGTTATTTAGGTTATATAGTACTACAGCATCAGGCGAACTATATTTGCTTATTTTCAACCACTGAATTCATCCGACTTAAGAAAAGGCATCTTGAAAAATACCATATGGGGTGGGGGGGGGGGGCAGGAGGCTCTCATTATCTTTTTTTCTGTAGATATTTATGTAGCATTTTCTTCAGCATTCTCTGTACCACTGATAATAAGCTTGTGCAAAGAGCACATGTACGTCAAAGTACTAATGTACTAATGTGATTTGTGTCCCAGCACCGAGTAGAAACGCTGCTTACACAGGTTGATTAGAGTTAAGTTACAATGAGCTGGGTCACTCGCCGGATGGAGTTTCAGTTGGGGTCGATTTTATTGCAGCACCCATATAGCTATCTGGGGTTCGGATCCCACGTTATAAAGGAAGGTTTTCAATGAGATAAGCATAAGGCGGTGGAATTGGAGGTACAAATAATACCATCACGATACAAATGCGATCTCCCAATCACTAGTGTTAAGGTGGGCTTGATTCTGTTCTAGTTCTGGTTCTGTTAGGTTAAGGTAGGTTCTTCGGTATAGGACGTAATCACAGGCATGAAGGATCAACGACGCTGAAAAAGATGAGTAGCATTGTTCCTAATAGGATATAAAGGGATGGTGTGAGGAGGAAGGTGGTTATAATGGTATTGATACGTGCCATCCACAGCTTGTAGGAAAATGGGTATAATTAAAGAATTAAGATTAACATGTTTATCTGATTATATATGTTCAAAGTGTCGCGGATTCGCCGACTGAAAATACTGCTATTGATTACACTGTCCAACAATGATTTTGCTACAGAAATGAGAAAGTAGTTTTTTTTATTGTATTTTTTTGTGTAGATTACAAAAATGACCTTTATTTTTCATGGAATGACTTCAGTTTTTTTGTAATCTGCATATTTAAATTTTTAGTAATATTAGATTATTCAATATAAAGAGGACTGAAATATTTGTTATTATTTTTATTTTATTTGACAAAAAGTACAAAGATAAGTGGAAATAAAAAGCTTATTAATAAGTCCTTTTAATACATTTCAGAGTGTGGTATTATAAAAATATATTTAAAAAATTAATCAAGATTTAAGATTTTTTCAAAATTGCTGAAATCTATACAATAGTCATATATTTTTAGAATATTTAGGCTTTTTTTTATGTACAACATCTTGTCCTTCTCTGTGAACGGTCCAGCAGAAGTCAGCAAGCATTGCAGAACTCCATTTTCCTTTATAACGATTTTCTATAGTAGCAATATCTTGGTGGAATCTTTCACCATGCTCATCGCTGACGTCTGTTGGATTCTGTGGAAAGAAAGGCAGATGGGAATGCAAAAAATGCACCTTTAGTGACATACTACATCCCAGCTCATTCTAAGACCTAATCAAATTCTGAACAAGAATGTGGTAATTTTCTGATTTGTGCCTTCCAAGGAGACCATTTCATACACCTTTGAAACTATGCCAGGCTTCAAATTCTGGTTTGCTTAATTTTGCCTCAAACTCTCTATCTACCATAAGTTGTCGAATCTGAGGCCCAACAAAGATTCTTTCTTTAATTTTAGCATCACTAATCATAGGAAATTTTGCTTTTAAATATAGAAGGATGGCTAGTTATGCTTTAAGGCTTTTGCAAATTGTTTCATTAAACCTAATTTTATGTCAAGTGGTGGCAAAATTACCTTTTCCTTAGGAACCAATGGTTCACGTATGACATTATGACAACCTACTTTTGTCTCTTCTCTTAAGGCCGTTTTCTTTGATTTTTTAAAAATGTTACTGAACCACATATGTAGCAGAATTTATCTGGGCTATTTTTACACTGTTCTCTTGGCATTTCAATTAAAATTGTTGCTTTTATTTAAAATTTTATTTAGTTAAATAACTTGAAAATAAGAAATAACAATGAAATTCGTTAAAATCTTCAAAATGTGATCAAAATAGTAATTGGCAACTTATAAAAAACTGGAGTCATTTCGATAAAAATGACTTCCATTTTCGAAATCTATACATAAAACTACATTAAAAAAATGTTATTCTAATCTTTGTAGTCGACAAAAAGTTAATTTTGTTGTTATTAGTGAAGTTAAGCTAATGGGGTCCGGTTAGTTGTTGGATGGAGATTTGATTCGGGCTGCCGTTAAGGGCGGGAGCCAAACCCCTTGTGACCCGTGGTTAAAATTCTATTTAAAAACTGCAAGGCCTGACTCAGCTATGGTTAACACCATGTACAATCAGTATTTAGTGCTGATTAAAATTAAAGGCAACGAGACGTTAATCAGTGGTAGTATTAAGTTCAACGTGTTAAATTAGTGCAATAGTTAAAATTTAACTGTAATTCGTTGTTAAAACCAAATGCTACCAGTAATCAACTCGTATTAGAACAAATAAACGTTTACTTCTTAGAGCCATAAGATGACCTCTAGGCCAAAACGTCGCCCTCTTCCCTTACGCTAAATTTAACTATGTTGAGATTAAGGTAGGTTAAATTTAACTACAATTACATTAGGTTAGAACAACTTGAGTTAGGTTATGTTTAACGACGGTTAATTAAAATTAACTCATTTTAACTATGGTTAGAATAGGGTAAGTTAAATTTAACTACGGTTAATTTAGGTGAGCTAGATTTAACAATGGTTAGATTAGGATAGGTTAAATTTAACTACGGTTAAGTAAGGTAACGTATTTTACCTTTGGCTTGATTAGAGTAGATTAAATTTAATTACGATTAAGTAGGGTGAGCCAAACTTAATTATGGTAAGATTTGGGTAGATTAAATTGAACTATGTTTGCATGAATTAGGTTAGAGTAACTTAGGTTAGGTTAATTTTAACAACGGTTAATTAAGATGAGCTAAATTTAACTATGGTTAGATTAAAGAATAAGTTAGGTCCCGAGTTAGCTTTTAATCCCCCGAATTCCTCCGACCTCAAATGAAGAAATATTGGGCGCTTTTTGGCAGCGTCGGAAGACGCGGCTCGCTGCACCCGGAGGAATAGCCACCAATCAACCAACCACATCTACTATCGCTCCAATGGTTTTACCGGAATCTGCGTGTGCGACCACGGGGGGTTAGACGGGCATGTACGCCTATGTCTGTGCAGGTGAATGGGTGATGTACGTGAAGAGGTGTATGGTCATATGATTGGACGAGGGGTGATATGTGAGTGCATTTATATGTGGTTATGTTGTGGTGTGGTAGGGAGAGTCATGCTTGCTTTCACTCTGTCGTTAAACATTTCATTGACTCGAATAATTGCAGGCGTTTTTCCACAACATTTAATTTAACCACATTTAATGTAATAATATATATATATATATATATATATATATATATATATATATATATATATATATATATATATATATATATATATATATATATACGAGGGGCGGTCAATAAGTTTTGAAATTCGGATATAAGGAAACGAGATATGAGGAAAAGTGTTTTATTATTTTTCAATATAACTACGCTCGACTTCAATGCACTTGCGCCACTTGTCCCTGAGGCTTCGAATTCCCGACAACCAGAAATCTCCCAACTGCTGTTCAATCCACTCCTGGACGGCGAGCTGGACATCTTCATCGTCCCCAAACCGGCGTCCACGCAGTGCAGCCTTGAGCTGGCGGAATAAAAAGTAGTCGCTAGAGGACAGATCTGGACTGAGGAAGGATGGTTGAGCTCCTCGAATCCGCACTCGCGCAGGGCAGCTTGTGCAACTCTGGCCTTGTGAACTTTGACGACGTTGAAGAATCATGGGGTGTGAGGTTTCTAGGGACCCAACGGGCAGAGACCTTGTTCATGGCCAAATTGTCATGGGTGATGTTGATAACACTTCCAGGTGATATTCCAAGTTCTCGCTCGATTTCTTCGACCTTCACCCGTCGATTTTTGAGGATCATCCTCTCCAAACGGGCCACATTGTCCTCATTGGTCATATCTGACGGGCGTCATCTTCAAGGGACTCGCGACCATAGCGGAACTCCCTATTCCAGCGAGCAATGGTTGCATAGGAAGGCGCGGTGTCGGTGTACACTGCAACCATGCGTTCATGGATCTCTTTTGCATTCTTGCCTTCCTTGGTCAAAAATTTGATCAGTGCGCGGTGTTCAACCTTCTCCATTGTTGAAAAATTTGTGACTGACGATCTGCGATCAGCTACTGCTTCTTAAATGGACGAGGCAGGAGCGTGCAGCTGCAAGTCCTGACTTGTCACAACTTTTCCTAACACCCCCCACAAACAGCCATCCCCCTTCCTCTGTTTTGCCCTACCGATTCGCAAAACTTATTGACCGCCCCTCGTTTATATATATATATATATATATATATATATATATATATATATATATATATATATATATATATATATATATATATATATATATATATATTCTCCGTTTTCTTTTCAAGTTAAACGTTAGCTTATACAAAAAGGTTTCTTGAAATTTCTCTTTTTAAAGAAATGGATGGTTGTCTCGTCATATATGTAACGCTTCTGAAGGGTAAGATTTTCATATTATTGCTTTCCTCACATGCCACTTTGTGAGTTTTTGAATTATATATATATATATATATATATATATATATATATATATATATATATATATATATATATATATATATATATATATATCCCAAAAAGTACAGTAGCCTACGTGTAACTATAGGGATAAAAACACAGTGATAGGACTAATTTTATATGCGAAACCAGGTTTCGACGGAAAAAATCCGTCATCGTCAGTCTTTGGTGGACAAGTGAAATACCAAAGGGGGATTTTAAAAAGCACCTCCTTCCCCCATTTTACCCAATCCTATAATGTGGTTCTGCTATGTAGCCAATATATATGCCACATGGCCTATCAATGATAACAGATTTGATTCTTTCTTTGAAAAATTAAATAAGATCCACCTAACTATTACATTTAAAGTAGAATGGGAACTGAACAACTCATTGCCGTTTCTGGATGTAAAAATATCTACCGGAAACCAACTAATTCTAATGCCTATATTCATTATTTCTCGTGTCACGATGTATCCGTTAAAAGGTCTATAGTTTCTTCCATGTTCTTGAGAGCATATCGTATTTGTGATCCTTGTTTCTTGCAAGAAGAAATTAATAATATCATCCAAACATTCATTGAGCTGCAATATCCCCTTTGGTTCATAGAAAAGTGTCACTATAAAGCCAGAACCATCTATTACTCCCCAGCTAATTATAAGGAAAACAGTTGTGACAAATATTATGTTACCTTTCCATACTCCCACCAGTTAATCAATTTCAAAAAGTTGGCACGGACCAACAACATCAATGTTGCCTTTCAGTACGAGAATACGATCAGAAATAGCTTATCCCAAAATAGATCGATCGATAAAGAACAGGGAGTTTATTTTATTCCCTGAAAATCATGTAATGAAGTATATATCGGTGAAAGCAGCAGATCTTCCAAGAGAATAAATGAACATAAATGCGATATGCGACGTGGTGCCCTCTCCTCGAGTTTATTTCTACATATGTCCAATGAAAATCATCAAATTGATATTGATAATGATAAAATAGTTTATAAGTCTCACAATGATATACATCAACGCCTAATTAAATCGGCACTTATAAAAGAAATTCCCAACTTTAATACTTCCGACGGCCAATTCAATACTAATACCTTAATAAGCAAGAAATTCATACTTCCGCTTCTCAAAAAGGTCACTACAGTCCAGCATCATTCACCATAGCCCCACTGATTGGTGTGTTTGTACGTTAAGCAACTTCTGTATTTCACTTTTCCACCAGCGACTGACGATGACGGATGTTTCCGTCGAAACCTGGTTTCGCATATAAAATTAGTCCTATTACTGTGGTTTTATTCCTATATATATGATCTCTGCACCAATTTATTATGTAAAATCTCACAATTTTCCGATAGCACGGAACTAGGCACGAATACTACGGCAATATATAATAATGACTGAAAATTTGGATAGAAAATGTAGTCAAATGGTCGGAAAGATGGCAAATACAATTCAACATGGTCAAGTGTAACGTAATCTACGTATGATATGTTAGCCCTCGAAGAAATTAAAATACGGGTGATCAGTTTAAACACAATAAACATGGAAAAGGATTTAGGTGTCTTAATCTCGAATGATCTAAAGTTTTCAAAACAATTCAATGATATTCCTTTTTATAGGGTCATTGGAACGATAAATAAATTTTGCCGAGTTAAATAAAATAAAAATAAAAATATTTATCGTTCCAAAGACCCTATAACAAGGAATATCATTGAATGTGCTTTTATAAGCCAATGTGATAATTTAAACCTTTCCCCTGGCTTATATAAAATAGAGGCTATAATTAAAAGACTAATACTTAAAGAAATTAGTTCTGACTTTTGTCTTTAGTGTTTTATATTCCATCTTTAGTTATGTGGACCCATTTTTTTTTTTAATTGTCACTGCTCTGTTATGTACATTGTATTTTCCCTACTTTTCGCTCCTCGTGTCTTATAATCTCCCGCGTTAGGCTATCTCCATTTATTTTAATCTGTTACCCTTTCCGTCTTCTCAGTTTGACCTTACTACCTGCTTCTTGTCATTCTTAATGTGAAACTTTACCTTCCCCCTTCCGTCTTCCTCATTGGTGATTTCTTGTTTTTGAGGCTGTCTTTCATACTTTTCTTTCGTATATATACCTCTAATATTATAATATTATTTCTTGTAGTTATCCTTGATAAGGAACTTAAGAAAGTTCGAAAGTACTTGGAAACACCATTTCATTTTTACCTGCGGGACATTGCATATATATATATATATATATATATATATATATATATATATATATATATATATATATATATATATATATATATATATATATATATATATATATTTTTTTATATATATATATATATATATATATATATATATATATATATATATATATATATATATATATATATATATATATATATATATATATGAGAAACTCACAAAGTAGAGCGTGAGTAGAGCAATAAATGCAAAAAATCCCACATGAAAATGAAAGGCGGATTCCAAGTACTTTCGAACTTGTTCAGTTCATTCTCAAGGGATAACGATTTTTTTTACAAAGCTGGTATATACATGAGAAACAATAGAGTAATGCCCTGCCCATGTACAACGAAAGGACACAAAACTAAATACATACACACCTAATTGTTTCTCATATATATACTAACCTTTGTAAAAAAAATCGTTATTCCTTGAGGTTGAACTGAACAAGTTCGAAAGTACTTGGAATCTGCCTTTCATTCTTCTGTGGGATTTTTTGAATATATATATATATATATATATCTTAATTTTCTAAGTTGGTCATTGATGCTTACTTAACAAGCGTGTTATAAATCCAAGTTTCGTCTCCTCTCTCCGTACATATCCTTGGAACGCACGACGAAGAGAACCCTGGTACACTATAAACTCGTAGGTAGCGCAGCTGTCCCGTAGTGCAAATCATAGTAGGAGTTGTTATCTCGTCTGATAAAGCTGCCTGTACTTAATCATGGTCACCTTGAGAATACCACTGGCGCCTTTCTTTACTCAGCGTAATTTGATTTTGAGGTCAGATCTCGGCCATATCACTTGGCTTGGATTATCATCTTCACATTTAGCATCAAATTTATGAACATTAGTCGTTTCTTCTCCTTACCGTATTTATTTATGGATCATCGAAAAACAAACGATTAAGTATACTTTTCTTTAACTACATTTGCAACGGCAACTTCTATTTGAATTTCATCTGCAATATAAACCTATGTTGGTGCCCCATTTGCAATGCCAACAAAGTCTGTTTAAACTCGATCTGCTGATCGGTTTTAAAATTCCTACCAAATTATTATTTATAAGTACCCCATTAGTAGTAACATCGGTGGTTTGTGCCTCATTTGCAACATACACGTTAGTTTGATTTCATCTGTATTGTAAACATCAGTTTGAGCCATATATATATATATATATATATATATATATATATATATATATATATATATATATATATATATATATATATATATATATATAAAGATTGATGTAAACATTTGCATGCACACATGTTTCAAGGCCAACCTCTGTATGCATCTGTTGTACCATGCCAGGATCTTAATGTACCAAATATCCGCACTTAAAACGTCTGTTTGCGCCCCATTTGCTATGCCAATATCTGTATGTATTCCAATTTTGCAATATCGACATTTGTGTGTAGGTTTGTAACGACAGCATCCGTTTGTACCACCATTTGCAACGTAAACTCATGTTTGTACTCCATATTCAATCGACATGTCTGTTTCCTTCCATATGCTATGGGAATTTCTGTTTATATCGCATTTAAAATTTCAAAGTCTGTGTCTGCCTCATTTGCAAAGATAACAAAAGTATCTGGGGGTTTTTTCTGAGACGTTGCAACAGGCTTCTAAGCCTCCTTAAATAGTTATTCTTTGGGATCACCCGTATTTGTTTTTTTTCTGAAATGTTACAATAGGCTTCTGCAGCTCCTTAAATAGGTATTTTGGGGGATCACACGTATCAGCCTTTTTTCTGAGACATTACAATAGGCTTCTGAACCTCTTTAAATAGGTATTCTTTAAGATCACACGTATTTGTTTTTTTTCTGAAACTTTACAATAGGCTTCTAAGCCTCCTTAAATAGGTATTCTTTGGGATCACACGTATCAGCTTTTTCTCTGAGTCGTTACAATAGGCTTCTGAACCTCCTTAAATAGGTATTTAGGGGGATCACACGTATCAGCTTTTTTTCTGAAACGTTACCATAGGCTTCCGAACCTCCTTAAATAGTTATTCTTTGGGAGCACACGTATTTGCCTTTTTTTCTGAAACGTTACAATAGGCTTCTGAACCTCTTTAAATAGGTATTCTTTGAGATCACACGTATTTGTTGTTTTTTTTCTGAAACGTTATAATAGACTTCTGAACCTCCTTAAATAGTTATTCTTTGGGAGCACACGTATTTGCCTTTTTTTCTGAAACGTTACAATAGGCTTCTGAACCTCTTTAAATAGGTATTCTTTGAGATCACACGTATTTGTTGTTTTTTTTCTGAAACGTTATAATAGACTTCTGAACCTCCTTAAATAGTTATTCTTTGGGAGCACACGTATTTGTTTTTTTTCTGAAACGTTAGAATAGGCTTCTGAACCTCTTTAAATAGGTATTCTTTGAGATCACACGTATTTGTTGCTTTTTCTGAAACGTTACAATAGGTTTCTGAACCTCCTTAAATAGTTATTCTTTGGGAGCACACGTATTTGTTGTTTTTTTCTGAAACGTTAGAATAGGCTTCTGAACCTCTTTAAATAGGTATTCTTTGAGATCACACGTATTTGTTGCTTTTTCTGAAACGTTACAATAGGTTTCTGAACCTCCTTAAATAGTTATTCTTTGGGAGCACACGTATTTTTTTTTCTGAAACGTTAGAATAGGTTTCTGAACCTCTTTAAATAGGTATTCTTTGAGATCACACGTATTTGTTGTTTTTTTCTGAAACGTTATAATAGACTTCTGAACCTCCTTAAATAGTTATTCTTTGGGAGCACACGTATCGGCTTTTTTCTGAGACGTTTGAAAAGGCTTCTGAATCTCGTCTTCAAACTTTAGTTCTTTTAAATTTTTATCCTTTCGTTCACTGATTTGTCAAGGAGTTTTTGTGGGCATGATTAGATGCCGTGGTAATGCAATTCCTAAGATAAAAATTTGTCTTTATTTTACTCGTAAATGTTTGATTTAAAACTACTTAATTTAGTTTTCCATCGCACAAATGAAAATGAATTTGTACATCCCTAAAGTCTGGACACAGGAAACATCACAATGATCTCCATGTTCACCAGAACTTACCCCCCTTGACTTCTTTTTGTAGAGGTATGCTAAAGAAGAAGGTGGACTCAATGATACGAGACACCGGAGTAAACTGTGCATCATAAATGAATGTTCTCAAATTGACGGAAATATGGAGTTTATGCATCGGATGAATTTCGCAAAGCCCATCGAACTTGTTTGCACCACAAACGGTGCAAATCACATGGAAGATATCATCATCATCATCATCATCATCATCATCATCATCATCAGCATCACCAACTCTATCATATATATATATATATATATATATATATATATATATATATATATATATATATATATATATATATATATATATATCGTCAGTTCCTAATTTAAATCTATCTGAGGGTCAATTTTCTTTTAATCTTGTAATAAGAAAGCAAATAAACAAAATAGTTAAATGTCAGCCCTTCAATATGTTTAGGCCTACCCCCCCCCCCTCCATCCAGATTAGCCACAAGTAGGTGATTGGGGAAAAAAAGAGGGGATCTTGTGTTATGCTTATATGCATTCTCTTATATTTTCTACCCAGTGTCAGTTGAAAAAGGGTGTGAGATACACCGAAACTGTTCTGAATTAAATTGTCTTCGGAGAATGTGGTTTAATTCCTCATATATATATATATATATATATATATATATATATATATATATATATATATATATATATATATATATATATATATATATATATATATATATATATATATATATATATAACTGAATCACGAAGTATGGAACGCGATGAATATATAAATAAAGTTAACAGGCACAAAGAAAAATAAAACACGGGAGATCTGCGAGGCCTTTCAACTAATCGTCCTTGGTGGCTGTTGACGGGAATTTTTTTGAGTATTTGAATAATAATTTCATCTTAGTTTGGTTATGACTTATTTTTTATCGAAGTTATTTCTAATAATTCTTTTATAATATCAAAAAACAAAATGGTGAAGTTCAGAAATAAATATAAGTATCTAAATTTTGTGGATCTTTTTAAAACCCAAAGAATTACAAATGGTGAAGTTCAGAAAATTTATTTTTATATATCTTCTTCTATAACTATATTTTAACAAGGTGATATTTTGAAAGGTGGGAAATTTAGTTTAGAGTTCTTTTTTAAAATTATTATAATTGGCGAAGTTCAGAAAATTTATAAAAAATTCACAATTGCTGCTTTTTGGGGGATTATAAATTTTAATCTTAGTAGCGAAGCGCAAGTTTCCCCCGTAGTGGGGAGTGGCGAAGCCATCGCCTGGTTTATTAATATTTTAATTAAATAAAATGTAGTTAAACAATTTTAGTGGCGTGCGAGTCAGGGTGCGAGTGATTCTTCATCTCAGAGGTCGGTCGGTCGGTTCCCGTTTTGCTTCTTTTTTTTGTAATATCATAACTGTTCGTCCGATTCTAACAAAATTTGAAACCCAGATGGTTCGTTTTTTTTTGCATTCTCTTTTGAATGATATAATTTCCAAAGTCTTCCCAAGTTTAGCCCGGGAATTATTTTGTTTTGGCAATAACATCATAAATATTCGGCCAATTCTAGCGAAATATGAAACCCTTATGTTGTTTTGCATTCTCCTTCAAATGATATAATTGCCGAACTCCTCCTAAAGTTTTCCAAGGAATTATTTTGTTTTGGCAATAACATCATAACAATTCGTCCGATTCTAACAAAATTTGAAACCCATATGTTGTTTTGCATTCTCTTTCGAATGATATAATTGCCAAAGTCCTCCCAAGGTTAGCCCGGGAATTATTTTGTTTTGACAATAACATCATAATTATTCGGCCGATACTCTGCTAGACTAGACCTGGCTATAATATGCTATAATCTGCTAGGCAAGCCTAGAATAGGCTATTATAGGCTAGGTTATGTTATGCTAAGATATACTAAGGTATAATGTACAAGGGTAAGATATGCTATCTTAATTTAGCCTATAAAATGGTATGCTAGGATAACATATAGTATGTTAGGCTAGACAATCCTAAGCTATGCTTGACTAGAGTATAATATGATAGTATAGGCTATACTTGTCTAGGATAGTTAATGCTAGGCTAGGTTATACTATGCTAGGCTATGCTAAGTTAGGATAAGCTATACTAGGCTAGATAGGGCTATGCTATGCTAGGGTAGGCAAAAGTATTAGATTGAGGAACAAGTTCTTGCGGGTTTTTTTAATGTGTTGATTTAAGTTTTGTTGACCTGATTTGTGCACATATTAAGAAACAATAATAAATAATGAGAGCAAAATTTGCAAAGGTTAGGCTACGTCTCTTAACAGCGTAGACTATTAGGCTTTTGCTTAGGCTACGTCTTGAAGTTGAGTAATAAGTAATTGCGGTTTATTTAAAAGTTGTGTTAATTTAATTTTTGTTATGTGCCCTCAAAATGGAATGTCAAGTTGAAAGAAAGGCGCATTTTCGGCACTTGTTGTTATTCATTTTCAATCGAGACGGGAACAATGCAAACGCAGCCAAAGCTCGTGGCGATATTTGTGCTGTGTACGGAGAAAATGCTTTATCAGAAAGCACAGCTCAATGGTGGTTTTCAAAAACGGTTATTTCAATCTTAATGATGAAGAACGTTCTGGTTGCCCCATTAAGTTGGATGAAGATCGATTGAACGACCTTCTTCATGAAAATCCTCGTCAATCGACTAGAGAATTGGCTGTACAATTGGCGTGTGATCAGAAAACTGTAATGAACCACCTTCATTCGATGGGGAAAGTTCAAAAACCCGGTGCATGGGTTCTGCACGCTTTGAGCGAAAGCAACAAACTTCAACGCTCCACGTTGCCGAAGGTTTGCTTGCTCGTCGCAAGGCTACTCGGGGATATAAGGACATATTTCTTCACCGCATCATCACTGGCGACGAAAAGTGGTGTGTTTATCTCAATATGAACCATCGAAAACAATGGCTTAGCCCCAATAAAAAAAAAACCACTTCCGCGATTAAAGCATGGACTTCATCCACGAAAGACGATGCTGTGTGTGTAGTGGGATTGTAAAGGCATCATTCTTTATGAGCTCCTTACGAACAACGAGATTGTCAATGCAGAACTCTACGTTCAACAAATGTTTCGACTCGCCGAAGCTATTCGTGAAAAGCGACCTCATCAACGTTATGAAGTCTTCTGCAACACCACAATGCTCGTCCTCACATTGTCAATATTACAAAAGACGCCATCCGAACGCTTATTTGGGAAATCCTGCCACATCCTCCATATTCGCCAGACTTAGCTCCATCGGATTTCCATCTGTTCCGATCGCTCTCCAACAATTTGCGCGGCGTTTCGTTCAATACTGATGTGGAATTAAGAACCTGGTTAGACGAATTCTTTGAGTCAAAATCCAGAGATTTTTATTGCAGAGGCATCGAAAAACTAGTTGAACGTTGGGAAGAAGTCGTAAATAACAACGGGAATACATTATTGATTCAATTGCATATTGTTATCAATTAATAAGGAAGTTTTTCTAAAATTGTTAATAGTAATGAATAAATTTGATAAAACCGCAATAACTTATTCCTCAACCCAATATAATAGGCTAGGGAGGGCTATGCTAGGTAATACTATGTTAGGCTACGATAGGCTAGCTAACGAAGGCTCTACTAGGCTAAGCTATGCCTAGGATATACTAGGCTAGGCTATAATATGATACGCTTGCCTATATTATGTTAGGTGAGGCCATAAATCAGGATAAGTGAGGGCACGCAACCTTTTGGTCAGCAGACCTTGTTAATGAAAATTTTAATATATATATATTTGCCTGTATCGAAACTTTAGGAACACCCTGTATATCTTAAAGTACGTTATCTGCAAAGATGCAAATTCTTTCGTCTTCCAATGCGATAACCTGACTTTATCCTTACCCGATTTATCATGTTCAATCCGACTCCACTGAGCATGGCTTCATGTTAGTGGATTTTATTCAGTTAGCATCACTTCTCTTGATCTCGTATAATGATTATGCTTTAAACCTATCCTTTATTCATTTTACATTATACCATCTCCTTCAAAATGACTTAATTTGAATTTATTTAATGTGCAAGAATTCACTTGACCTAACACTTGATCTTTCTTAATTAAAAAAATTAAAATGGTTGTTAGTACCAACTAGGGCCATTGGGTACTCTCATTGCAAGTTCAATTTACGTAATATCCCATTATCAGTCACCTTACTACTTTCACACAGAAAGTTGTAATCAGCACACATCAACGCTTCAGTGCATAAGGCTCTGAATTTCCACACCTGGCTAACAGGGTCGGTGCTCTGCCAAGCGGGCTTGAAAGTGGGTTTCATAATCATACTCTCCTGACGAAGAAAGGGCGAACCTCCCGTGGCCCACGGGGAGTTAGTTCGCTGGTCATTGCTTAGTTGTAAGAGACAGTACTATTACTCTGTCTGTTCATTCTATTCCCATGAGTACCTGTATATATTGCTCGCGAGCCGTCCAGTGAATGTTATTCTGATCTTTATGTGTATTCCATTATCATATCAGATGAGGCCGTCGGGTGACATACTTAAAAATAACCTTTGCAGACTTTTAACACGTTTAGGGTTAAGTCTGTCACCTGTAGCACGTCTAACAAAACGTCTGCCATCAGATCCAATTAAATTAATTTTACTTTGGTCGATGAAATGAATTCTCTCCCAATTGTAATCTCTCCAAACAACAGGAGCTTCAGCATATTCGAGTCTTACCTTCTGGTTCTTCTTACTGGTGATTGTTTTTTTGCCTTAGGTATCCTACATAGAGAAGCGCCTAATAGCTGTGTCTTCTCGGATGGTGGTTATGCTGGGTCGACCGACTTTTACAGGAGATTTATATGTTTTGTTTTCATTGTATAACTTCAGAACGCGCGAAATCACACTCTTGGGCCTTCTTGCCTTTCTTGAAATCGCAAAAAGATTCCATCCTGAAGTCTTCAAGCAAACAATTCTCTGATGGAGCTCACGAGTCACTTTCATGTGTAGTGGCATCTCTGCAGAGTGAGTACGATAACAATAGCGGTTGTACAGTTCATATCTACTGAACAAAATGTTGTCAGATTATTTGAAGAAATTTCTAAAATGTTTAGGAAAAAATCGTTCTCTTATTTTGTACGTGTCAATATTTGATTTTGTTAGTTAATTTAGTATAATTACTTGAATATACTATTGTATCATATGAAATCTTCACAAAATATATTAAAATCATTCTATATGTAACATTGAAATTTCATCTACCTAATCATAATTTTTAAAATATTTTAATAAAGGAAAATCGTTCTTTTATTTTGCTCGGTAGTGTATATCAATAGTTGATTTTCCTGAACCACAATTCGATCTAACTGCAGGAGTCCCACATGAAGGTGGCTTAGACTCCGTTGTACTTAATCTTCAATATCGATCTCCCAGAGCTTCTAATGGAGGAAGACCTGTATGGCTAGTTCGCCGACGGCTTATCCCAGCTGGTTGCCTTCCCTTATAGAAACGTCAGATTCATAGCCAGAAAGACAGTTCAGGTGAACTGCCAACATAAATCAGTACGAGATAAGATGGATGATCTTTACAAATCCAACCCTGAGCAAAATTAAAGTGAATCTATCTACCAATACCGAAGGGAAGGTACTATTCTCGGTCTTAGGATAACATCCAAGGGCTATCAGAAACACTATCAATTTGAGGTAATTGTTAAGATTAGCGGCCCTTGATTTTTGGGGCTAATTTTCTAGCTACTTTTTTGTTCTACTTAAAAGAAAATAAAAAGTAACCTTTTTCGAAGCACTTTCGAACTGTTAATATGCCTAATTCGAAAGCAAAACATGAGATTTGAATGCAAAAGTCGAATACTAAATGTGGTTATGCCTATAGTTTTTAGATATCTTGTTCCGTTTCGTTTTTTTACGTGGAGAATAGAAATTAAGAATTTTTTTTAGCAGTTTCTAAATGCGGAGGCTTTTCCCCCATACTTCCCGTTTTTTTTTGTGGGAGGAAGTTACCTCCCCCGCCAATTAAAAAAAATAAGTAATATTCCTAATTCGAAAGCCAAATAGAGATTTCAAAATGTATAAATTATTTACCTCAAATCGGGGGATATAATTTTGCGGCGGTGACCCAGAATGCGTGGAACCTCTCTTTTTATGCAGAGATATTTTTTGATGAAGAGATAGGTTGCGAGATACCCGTCCATATTGGCCTCTCTCCATCCACAGTGGGTCACACGGTGTCTCGTATCCCTCCAGACCCTCTCGATATTTTGAGTGCTGGCTCAATTTTTGGGATCCACGAAATTCTGGGAGTGATTGACAGTCAGATGAGTGTATCCTTCCGATGAGAGATTCGAATAAGCCGCCCGTCTGTCAGAAACCACCCTGGTTTCCGGCAAAATCCACTTTTTAATCGCTGTCATGAGTGTTTCGTTATTAAGATTTTCGACTGGAACGAGGAAAACTCTCTTCGATTCGTGTTCGAATCCTCCAAATACCCACTGACCCTTCACTACACGACCACGGCTGTATTTTCTCTTGCCAAACTTAGCCTCTTCAATTTCCAAAATTTTTCCTGGCCCTCCGAGTGGCGCTGAGAGACTTTCAAAATAATGTAAGGTAACCTCACGGCAGAAACTAAACCAATCGACGAGGCTTGTCCTGCTGACGTCAGTTTGCTGTGATATTTCGTGAATGGTGAACCGGTTTGCCACGAACCAAAATACTACAACCACGATTTGTTCGATAGTAAGAAAAAAGTCCTCTTACGAGCGGAGATTTTGAATGAGGACCTTTTGCGTTTGCCCCCAACGGTAACAAAATATTTACGGCAACGGAAAAAAAACATCTTTAGTAACTGTCATTTCAGATTTACAAGTGGGACACTCGGTCTTGCTTTTTAGTAACTGATGGCTAGCTATAAAATCCTTGGTTTCTCAAGATCAGTGAAAATCACAGGTAGATGGTGAACCGATAGTGAAGATACACCGCACGAACGAACAATTTTGATAAAACTGACGCGTAACGCTTACCCGCGAGTATTATTTATACGTTACATAATTAATAGCTTGCATAAAAGCAAAACAAAAATTAAAAGAAGCACAAAATATATTAAAAAAATGCTTTTTATATACTACGTTTCGGCTAACACAATTCCTTGCCAAAAGGAAAAGGTTATTTTATTTATTAAAGAAATAACATTACGTCAAAAGAGAAAATAGTGGAAGGCGTAGAGTATTTAGACTAGATCGATAAGAAACTTCACACAAGAAAAGAAAATACCCAAAAAACATACTTTCTTCCCATCTTTACAAAGACGAAGGAAAGCTTAGAAAAAATATACGGTTATAATTGGTCAATGACAGTGAATAATACAGTTCGATGATTTGCCAGTCGGATAGCTGAAAAAAATGAAATAGCAAAATATTCCCCCCAAAATCCCGTCCGAAATCAGGGGCCGCTAATCTTAACAATTACCCAATTTGATAAGTCATGCGAACAGAGATCTGCACAGCCTTTATAGATTCCTTAACCTTCTAGAATCGACAGTCAAGAGAAGGTATATGGCAATTATGAAAACATAATTTCTCTATCCTCCTATATCTTTTAATTAAAAACCAAAGACACGCCAGCAACATATGCAAAAATCCAAAATAAGGCAGTGCTCATTATTACTAACAAATTTCGAAGGCAACATAAGTGTCAAATCGATCTACATACCAGCATTGACCTGCCTTCCATAAATACTGATCAGAAAACTCGTGCAGTCAAGATCTGGGAAAAACTTATTCGCTGTCTTCTACCCGAGTTCATCCAGCAACATTTCGACCGCTCCATCGACAAAAGACCAAGACTCAGGAAGTTCTTCAGCAGCAAAAATACTACTGAACGAGAAATTGTTCCGAGTTTCACTTAACTGATCACTCTACTGCGAAACATCCACCGAACGTGCCTCCTAATCACTGTAATATTGAAATGAACATTGGCAAGAAAATGAAGAAGAATATTAATATAAAAACAAAACAAAAGAAGGGCTTCGCCACTCCTCCTTACAGAAGGAGCTTGTGCTTTTCTGGCAGACTTTCGTTCTCTGGCCTACGGCCTATCATGATTCTTTTTTTTCTCCATCAAAATTTGCTCTAATAATTTCCATGCCAAAATTTTAATAAATTTTGCCATTTGTAATTCTTTAAGTTTTAAAAAATTAACAAAAATTCGATACTTATATTTATTCCTTTATCGTTTTGATATTATAAAGGAATTATTAGAAATTACTTTTAAAAAATCTCCTTCTTAAAATATAGGGTGATGGAGAATAATAATAAAAACTAAAAGGAACTTTAAAAAAACAGAGATTTAAAAAACATGGTGAATAATAATATTAACAAAATGACAGAGACGTATGTCATTGAAGAAGATAGAACTAATACGTAAACATTATATTACGGAATTAATTAAGTTCAATACAGTACAAAATAGTAAATAGACGGTTCCTGAATGCAATGAGTTTAAAGGTTTGAAAGTCCAACTAACTATAATGAAAGAATCAATACACTTTCGAATATTTTATATGATAGATATACCTTTCTCCTGGGGCCTACTCTTCTATCTTCGTCTTTTCTATTACTTAAACCCCTTGCTTTATTTTTATTCATGACAATCTGTCGTTATCTGTCTAGATCTAATGTCCTTTTTTCCTAAGAAGAAGCCAGGGACCAGGGAAACTTCATTTAAAGACCCCATACAAGCTCAGGAGGGGTTTCTCGTATCCTCTTCTCTGCCTCTCTTTTTTGTCAAAGGCATCCAACATTACATATAGTAATATTTAAATTAATTTGTATGCTGCAAAATATCGAGATTTAAGGAGGGGGATGATCCTCCAAATTGATATACATAAGCATATTCAGCTGATTAGCAAATGAAAGTAAAGCATGAAATGCAAATATCTGGACAATGAAGACTTAATTCAAGGATGTAATTTCATTATTTACAGTTCGATACTGCAAAAAAAGCATCGTAAGAAAAGACGTTGGTCTCGTGTGTTTTGGAATGTCCTAGTCGCTAAGCCAAGTGATTTGATGTATTCACATAAATTTAATTTAGAATTTAAAGGATATAATAGCGCAATGCACACTTTTACTCTCTATATCGGCTATACGAGTATGTTCATTTCTAAAATTAATATAAATATATGGGCTTCAAATTCTATTTCGAGTTCCTTCTAACGACTTGGATGTACCATATTGAGTCCCAATGATTATATTTCGTTTTTCTGCTCTTCTATAGGTGAAAGCGGTTCTGTCGTTGAATGACATTATTTCCAGAGCTTCACGAAAGTTGTCAAAGTTTTTTAGTGCCGTATATTGGGCTGACCCTGCATCTCTCGTAAACACCTAATTTTAGAAAGGGAAGGGGGAAAGCCATAGAAAAGAAGTATACAAATGCGAATACTTTTAGGTGATTGCAGAGAAATGGATCATGACTTTCAAACACGATCAAAACACCAAACATTTAGACTACTGAATGCTAAACGGAGGCCACAAGAAGGCTTCATTTCAAGACTTACAAATGGCACCCATTGACGCTGCTCCATGCTTGCCTCTCGTACAGACGAAGCTAGCAACTTCTTTACTAATATTAACTAGTAGTACTATTATTCTAATGATATAGGGGTGTAGAGATGAAATAGTTAAATTCCATTCTCCATAGTATATCATCTGTATGTTATAGGGGACATACGATGAGGGCTAGGTCATCCGTTGGCTTGGGTTCACCCGTGAGTTTTCTCTATATTTTAATGATACTTCGAAATCCAACAAGACCAAATGTTCAGATGCACCCGTCTAATATTAAAGGGCTTAGAAGGAGAGAAATAATGGCCAAACTACTTTCTCCCCGCTCTCCATATCCTTGTCGGTGCCTCCTATTTACCGAGATTCTTGACGCAATGGAATCACGTAATTCGTTCCACCTACCCCAAGCTTGGCCCACGTCGCGAAATTGCGCCACTTTTTATGACGTGACTTAGGAATCGGTGAATTTGGCGGCCGAGAAAGTACTCGCAAGGATGGGGGCCACATTCCATTCTGCTTGGTTCGATCCTCAACATTGCACGGATTTTTTCACAATTAGGAAAAAACATTTTTCCGAAGAAAAATGATTTCGTTTATCTTTTCTTTCTTTGCGGTTTGACTTATTTATTTTCATCACCCTCTAGCATTCACGAGAGATGTACATTATATATATATATATATATATATATATATATATATATATATATATATATATATATATATATATATATATATATTATTGTAGGTGGGTAGCAGTCTTTCTTGAATGCAAATTTTGTTGAAGACCATGTTCTATTTTGCCTTAGTTAATTTCCTTTGGCAACTTTCTATTCTTCTTCTAACTGTCTTTTTATTCTATCTTGTAGATGGTAGATCACTTGTCCTGTATCCATCTCTCTTTTAAATGAATGGGTTTTGTAAAAACCAAACTAAATTGTTGAGCTTTCGATCTTATTCGATCATCTTCGGAGCGTCTTGATATATTCTTTCCTCCTTTACCAATGAAATCTGGAGTCAGAATCCGACTGAATAAAAGAAAACGGTTTTTAGGGGATATTTATTCCGCCTGGTCGAATATAACGTTAGAGGAAACGAGCCAATACGGTGAGTGGAATTTTGAAACAACTTTAATGTTCGAGTCCAGCTTAACGCTTAAGTATTGATGGCCGGCTTATAACTTGTTTATGTTTTAAAATGGCTTCTAAGATGTTCAGCCTCGCTTTATTTCCCTTTTTTTTAATTACGGTGTTGTCAATTAGAATATCTCTCGTTAGGTTGATGTTATATGTGCTCTCCATATGATTTTTAGGAACTCCGATTTGCAGATGCATAGTTAAATGTCTCGAAATTGTAGTAGTTATCATGCCAATATATTTAGCTATTATAAAGCTTGTAGTCTTTATTGGGCAGATGAACTCGTAGACTATGTTGGTTGACTTGAGATTCGAGGAGTTTTGGCAGCTATTGTTTTTCATAAGAAGATTGTTGGCTTTTGTTGTTTTATAGTAGATGATAAGTTGAATTTTATCCATTTGATTCTTAATCTTGATGTTACGGTTAATAATCTCCTTGATGTTTTTTTCATCTATTTTATAGGCCGTAGACATTTGATTTCTGTAGTACAGTTTGATGTTGTTCCCTGCGCCCTGATTATTTTTCGTTGTATCCGTCTCTTTGAAGCGATTATTTAAAATTGATTGGAGTTCTTTGTCAAACAATCTCGCTTGCCCCTATTCCCAAGCCCGTTACACTTAGGAAAAGTTATGCGAAAGCTAACTGGAAGCTATATAGAGAGATACTCAGCGAATATCAACTAGCTGACCTGGGAGACGCAAATTTCGAAGAGATAGATGAGGAGATAGACTCCATCACTAATATCCTCATTCAAGCCGATGTGAGATGCATCCCCAAGATTTCCTATAAAATGCTCCCACAAGCTAGGTGGACGAACGAGATGAGGGAAATCGCTCGGAAACATAGAGGAATATACGAGGAAATAGGTAGGACAGGCCCAAATCTGGAAAGGACAGCCAGAATGAGACAAGTAAGCGAGGAACTAAAACACATAATCACAGAGAAACAGAAGGAAATCTGGAATTACATCACTGGTAGGCTGGACAGGGAGGACATTCCAGTAAGTTTTTTGAACAGCATCCGAAGACTTAGGGGACTGCCCACCAAAACCAGAACACAGTTAAAAGATGGAGATGAGATAATTGAGAATCGAGAGTCTCTCGAAATAAGATTCAGGACGCACTGGAAAAAGATTTTCGCTATAACTCATGAGGAGAACGACGAATTAGACTAGAACACCATAAAATCCTTCAAGCAAAGGGCACCAGGCTGGTCTGGGATAACGAGAAACAACCTCGGGAATGCCCCGAGGAAAATCATATAGGGACTGGTTAATACCATGAATGCCGCCTTGAATACAGGTTACTTTCCTGACGGGCACAAGAGGGCTAAAATCATCTTCATCCCGAAAGGAAAAAAGCCTCCAAACCAGGTGATCTCTCTTCTGGAGATGCACGGCAAAATCTTTGAAAAGATTATAGCTAATAGGCTACAAGCTCAACTGAGCGAGTTAGGAGGGCATAACCCCCAACAACACGGGTTCCGTAGAAAAAAGGGCACAGAAACAGCCCTGGCGTTCCTAACCGAAAAAGTAGCCTTTTGCCGAGCGAATGAGTACTATGTAAATATTGTGTTGAGGGACGTGCAGAAGGCCTGCGATAAATTCTGGCTGGAAGGACTTCAATACAAGATCCTGAACCTCCAGAGAGACCCAATCCTAGAAAG
Organism: Ceratothoa steindachneri; assembly: GCA_963969495.1. NCBI lineage: Eukaryota > Metazoa > Arthropoda > Malacostraca > Isopoda > Cymothoidae > Ceratothoa > Ceratothoa steindachneri. Next base: position 150,850,726 of record OZ018320.1, read on the forward strand.
GATCTTTAGGAACTGTCCTGTGCCTAAAGATCTCCCACCAGGGATACTCGAGACACTACACGGAGAGGCGGAACTTGGCAAAGAGATAAATCTCCAAGCTATACTGGTTTAGAGATCTTGGTTTGGCCAACATTAGGAAAATATGCCTGATGTACGTCCGGGCTAAGCTCATTTACCCCACTGTAGTGACTCAAGCGGCCAGCAAGACCTCAATGAGAAAACTCCAACGTATTCAAAACTCCTCACCCTAATAATTAACAAAGCCAGAAGGCGTGAACAACAACGGCAAAGGGATCTTCATAGGAGGAAAAAACTGAACCCTATTAATATCATCACACCAAAATTGGGTAGAAAGGTCTGGTCAACCCTTACGAATGTTGTCATTCCGGAACTACAGGAAACTGGTGGCAGACTTAATATATCTGCACAACTACAGGAGAAAGTCTCCCGTCGTAGCCAGTTTCCAAGTACTAAGATATGCTCTCAAGAAAACATAACATCACTGTACACATAACAGGAACACTAAAAACTAACGCAGTACAACCGAAACTAAAACAAAGAAAGCAACTAACAACACACTAAAAAAATATAAGCTAAATCGCTGAGCTAAAAGCTATAAAAGCTTGAATGCTCAAAAGAAATCAACCCAAAAATAAGTACAAAAAATTTGAAACACTAACAATAAGAAGGACACGCTAAGAACACATAAAGAAACAACATATAAAAACACAACTTATCAAAAAACAAGACAAAAAGGAAAAATTTAAAGAAAAGCATAAAGTGATGCCCCCCCTACCCACTTTAAATTTCACGCACTTTTGTCTACTACCATCCCACCATCTTCTTTCATTCAGTCGGATTCTGACTCCACATTTCATTGGTAAAGGAGGAAAGAATATATCAAGACGCTCTTAAGATGATCAAATAAGATCGAAAGCTCGCAATTTAGTTTGTTTTTTACAAAACCCATTAATTTAAAAGAGAGATGGATACAGGACAAGTGATCTACCACCTACAAGATGGACTAAAAAAGACAGTTAGAAGAATAGAAAGTTGGCAAAGAAAATTAACTAAGGCGAAAAACACCATGGTCTTCAACAGAATTTACATATATATATATATATATATATATATATATATATATATATATATATATATATATATATATATATATATTGATAAAACCACAGTAATAGGACTAATTTTACATGCTACCTCCGGCGCCTGGCTCTTCTCTCTCTCTCTTTCTCTTTCTCTCTCTCTCTCTTTCTTTCTCTCTCTCTCTCTCTCTCTCTCTCTCTCTCTCTCTATATATATATATATATATATATATATATATATATATATATATATATATATATATATATATATATCGATAATTCCTGCTTATCTCTCCAACGACATCGTCTTTTCGGCGCCAGGCAGAAAATTGCAAACTCCTCACGATGACCCCCTTCCCCTCCTCGCCTATCTTTCTCTACTTCTCTCTTCGCTCTCATCCGCGTGAACAGTCACCTAAGATATGCAATTCAGGACGCTGCTCACTTCTTCAAAATATTTTACCTTACACGCATATTGTGTCACTCCTTCCACCTATGAATATGCACAAGTATGCACATGTCCGTCATATACGTTCAAGTGCGCACGAGAGAACTTATACGGAATGCACCCAAGGTCTCTGCAGATGCGCGGCTGTCAGCGGTCGGCACTTGCGGAACAAACATGTGTACAGAGGAGATTCCTTCGGCTTGAGTTCACATCCTTGCGAAGAAGAAGACGAAGCAAACTGCATCCAAAGACCGACCAAATTCGATATCTTGCATTTTAAGGGGCCCACTTTTCATGACGTTAACTCTAATACAAGCTCGAGAACTACTGATACACGCTTATCTTCTAGATGTGTACGAAAAATAATATAGTATTTTTTTAAGTTTTATTATCCCTGCTGTAGAACTAAGGATGTACACATCGAGGTGCAAATAAGATTCAGACAAATTCCATCTAGAGGCAGTCAAGAGCAGTCGTACTTTCTTGCATGCGCTTTTGAGATACAAGAATAATTAGAGCAGATCTTACTTTTCCCGCAGGTCATCGCTTGCTAGTGGTGAAAGGAAAACGCAATGATGACAGGAAAGTGAAAAAAGAAAACATTTATAGCCATGCTTTTCAGGGGACTAATCGCTGGCAGCAATTTTTTTTCACTGCTCATTTTGCTCGTCTAATAGACGTTCTCAACTCTTCTTTCTATTAGGTAATATTTCCATTACCAAAATATCCATCAAGTTCATTTTTAAACATATTAACTGATGTAGTTTCTATTATTTGACAAGATTGAATATTCCACGTTTGTGTGATCTCAAAACTGAACCAGTTTTGAGGTATGGCTTTGTTGAAGCGCTGCTTTGCCAATAAATCCATTTGATGACTCTTTGCTCTATAATCCATCTTGAATAATATTTTATAATTAATGTTACTGATCCTTTTAACTATTTGAAATATAAAAATAAGTTAATTAATAGAGAAGTACGAATTAAGGACACCAAAGCAGTCAATGCATAGAGAAGTCCAAATTAAGGACAGAAAATCAATCAATGGACAGACAAGAGTAGAAATTAAGGACAGAAAATCGTTTAGTAGATAGAAAAGTACAAATTAAGGACAGAAAATCAATCTATGGACAAAGAACTAGGAATTAAGGATAAAAGATTTCACTCAATCGGCCAAGAAATGCTAAGTAAGGAGAAAAAAAATTTCCCTCAATAACGACAAAGTACGAATTAAGCGAATAAAATTCATTAATAATTCTAGAACAATCAATTTAAGATAAAAATATTAGAACTAAACTTACAATTTAAGGACAGAACATCAAAGAACCTACCCAAAAGTACAAATCGCAGAAAATAAGTATAAATTAAAAACAGAAACTCTTTCAATAACCATAGAGTTACTCTTTAAATATAGAAACATCATTCAATGGACCAAAAGTACGAATTTAGGATAAAAAACACCCATAACTCGAGTCAGATGAAGAATATAGGATCAAAATATCGGAAACTAGAACTAGGAATTAGGTCAGAATATCAAAGAATCGATCCACTAATCATAGAAATATAAATTAGTCACAGAAATGCACTTTAAAATATTTAGCACAAAAATCACATGATAGAGGATGAAGGATGAGGCGTGGACATAAAATCACCCACTGGTCCAGTAAGTATACATTAAGAACATAAATTCACTTACTGGTCCCTGAAGTACGAGTTAAAGGCAGTGGTACTTTTTATTAATTCTGAAAGTACCATTAAGGTCAGAAAATCACTCAGTGGTCCGTGAAGTGTGAATTAAAGTCAGAATACATTTCAATGATTCTGAAAGTACCAATTAAGGAAAAAATATCCCTTGCTTGGACCTAAAGTGTGAATTAAAGTCACAAAACCTTTCAATGTTCTGAGAATACCAATTAAAGACAGAAAATCACTCGCTGGCTCCTGAAGTACGAATTAAAGGCAGTAAACCTTTCATTAATTCTGAAAGTACCATTTAAGGACAGAAAATCCCTCACTAAACCCGAAAGAACTAATTAAAGACAAAATTTCACAGTCTGATCCAGAAATATTAATTGAACACTAAATTTCTCTATTCACCAAAAAGTAATGGCTAAAAGCAGAAAAAAAAACCCTCATTGAACCCAGAAATTTGAGATAAGTACAAACTACCAACCCATGGACCCAGTAGTTTGGTTTAAAGGCAGAAAATATTACTCAAGTGCCAATTAAAAACATAAAATCACTCAATGTACCCGGAAATTTAAGTTAAATAAAAAAATCACTGTGGACTCAAAAGTAGCAATGACAAAATTATAAATCGGGCAAAAAGTACTAGACAAAACTCAAAGGAATCTCACAATTGCTCCAGAAGTGCGAATCGAAGAGAAAAATGGACATAGAATTTCGAATTAAAGACATAATCACTTAATGATCCTACAAACACGAGTTAGGAAAGATTTATTGGGTTGACCAAGAAGTACGAATTTATGATATATGTATATCACCCACTGGACCCCAAAGTAAGGACCGGAAATCACAAATTGGACACAGGCGTACGAATTAAACACAATAATTACTCGTTTATGAATAAAATATCCCCCAATCGAACTAGAAGTACAAATTGAAGACCCAAATTTACTCAATGGAGCCAGAAATACGAAATGACACTTTTCTTGGTCTTCAATCTTAAAGAAGGATGGGAATTATTGCATGAATTCACTCTCAACGGCTTCCTATTGGCGCCTTATAAATTCGAGCGAAACTCCCGGAACACCACGAAGTCGTCGCTCTCATTTCGAAAATGAACTCTTCTCCTTGCCTCTAAACACCACCTACAAGTTTTAGACTTGAAAATGGTTGTTTTTAGGTCTTTTCTTTCTCCATTTTGTTATTTTTATTATACTTGGCATTCTCCGATCCCTTGTTGACCCCATCGATGAGATTGCTTTTAATGACGAATGTTTGGGGTGTTTGTATGTTTGTTACGCATCTTGTTTATTCTATTTGTCTACATTATGAAAATTTGATGATGCTTTGTAATAAAGATCCAAGTCTTTACTTTCTCAATGGCAAAAAAATGTTTTTAGTAAAGATCAAACCTGGGCAACCTTTGGCACGCGTGCCACCGTGTCACGCCAACGACTTCTACCGGCACGCGAAGCCAAATGCCTAACTTAAGAAAACTAAATAAATGTATCTCCAATTTATTTTATATAGCAACCGCATTGTGTACAACCTGTTATAAATTATGTTATCAGTGAGGCAGCAGCAGAAGTCTCATTGATGGTAAATAAATGAAAAGGTCCACAATTTTTCTTTCTCTAGTTTGGATTTGTTATTTTCTTCTTGAAATGATAAAGATTCAATTCTGTTTAATATAATATGATAATATGTATATTTTTAGGTAAAATGACTATCTTTTCCTTGTAATTTTTATGCATCATAAAGGGTTAGGAATGAATCAAAAGAACATCTTTAATTTTATTTCCTTTCATTGTGTTTTAGTCAAATATTGGCACGTGAGAAAATTTGGTAGCAAAGATTTGGCCAATTTTGGCACACCCACTTAAAAAGGTTGCCCACCCCTGCTCTAGATAGAGTTAATTTAATAAATCGACCTCTGTCCTTTTTTATAATACAAAAAGATACATTAAAGGCTTCCTGAAGTTATGTAAGCGTTAAGTCGTTCCTATATTAAATTCATTAATAATTTCTATAAAGATCCCGAGAAAATATTCTACTTCCTCATTCTTTTCGGTTAAGAGCAAAGGCCATTTAAATATAAAACCGCCCATAAATGAAGGGATATAAAATGGAAAAATGGTAAATTGAGGTAAAATATACTTAGTTTGACTTACAATATTGCTTATAAACAAAGGAACCGGAAGGGAAATGGAATTTGTCACGGAGGCTTAATTTGTATGAGGTCCTAGAATTTGACTATTTAGTGATAGTTATCTAGTTTCGACAAGGTCGGCTAGCTTAGAGAATTGGCCTTTGGAGAGAGGAGTCGCTTCTAGGTCGCACGCGAAGGAACTTGTTATGCTGATCCATGGTTTCCTTTGTCATATATTGGACAAAGAACAAAGTAATCTCTTTCTGATTTGATCATAGTTAGTCCGCAGGTAGTGGACGTACGCTGTGCTGGTCCTTGATGAATAGACCCCCTTTTGTAATTATTTTTACTACTTAGCATTTTCCCTCTTAAAAAAAAACAGGAAAAAATGCACTGCAAATTTCCTTACTTTTGAGATGGTTTTGGGTGTGTTGAGGAGCGAGGCTATGTTATGCTTCCTCACATCTTCCTCCAGGAACTCAATGTTAATGCGGACGTTAACAATGATGTGCTAGAGACAGCAGTCAAATCTTGGTTGTATTAAGTTGCCGCAAATTTTTGAGTGACTATATTATATTTGGCCTTGTGGTAATGCTACTATATAGTTATATTATTGAAAATTTTAGAGATAATAAAGAATACATATAAGTTGTTTTGTACGAATTTAGATTTATATCCAATGATATTTGACTGAGTTATTCAAGTTTGAATTTAGTGAAATTTTTGATGGGCCACTTAATATCTCCGGCCACTGCTTAGCCGAGTCGAAACAGCTCTTCCAACATTAGCGAAGTTACTCCACATCGCGTGTGTTTAGACGTCGGCTGGAATCCCGATTGAGGTCGACTTCTCAGTGGCTACCATATGCTGTAGTGTCGAAGAATAGGTCACCTTCCCAGACAATACGTCTATATATACATATATGTATCTATTGGTTAAGAGGAAAGAGATAAAAGCCACGAGAATATGTATATATACAGTTATACATATACATATATGTTCTTATGTACGCACGCATCCTTCGCTACGTACAAGTACGTTCACTTCGTAAGAGTAATCCGTTGGATACGAGGTATAAGAGTGCGATTTTACTACAGGGGCCGATAGCGTTTAATGAGTTTACTAAGTTGCAGTTCAAGAATATATTTAAAGAGTGAAAACCAAAAATATAATTTTAATAAGTCAATAGTTAACATATATATACATACGGGGAATATAAGTAATGCAAATAAGGACAATTCTGACAGAATATAGATTAAATGGCGATCGGGTAACGTTAATTACTCGTTAATCAGCTTTTAAGTAGGATGCTTTAAATCAGTTATACAGAGGGAATATTTATATGTCGGAAAGTGGGTCGATTAACGGGAGATACAAGCAAGGGTCGTTTTACCTTAAATGGGTCACCTCGAGGAAGCGGAATCCTTTAGCGAGTCGGCGCGGGGGAATGGCGACAGAAAATGGTCGTGATTATCGGCCGAATATCCTGATGGTGACGAGGATGAAGAGGACCAGAAGACCAGTTCACGATCTTCCTTGAAGACGGATGATGGTACCTCTGCTCCAGAGAAGTACAACCTCCAAAATTTGGGACTCTGACGCGGCTCAGCGCGTAGTCTCATGCGGGAAACTAGAGATCCTTAAGAGGAGGGAGGGGAGGGTTCTAGATGAAAGGAGAGGGATCCCGGCCAATCCTTCGGGGATGAGACGATTCGAGGCTTGCTCTGAACAGAGTAAGCTTTCACAAAAGAGATGGATCTGCCTAGTGAGATCTAGCCTCAATGGTATAAGCGAATACCAGGGACTTGGGGAAACATACTCACGATCTTAACCGAAGGCGACGGGTTCTCAAACTCAATCTGCTGATATTCGAAAACCCAGGGTATTTATATGACGGCCATTTTATGGTTTCTCCTCGTTGTCAGGCTCATACGACTGGCTGACCGCTTTCGGCGGCCAGATAGATTAGCATCTGTCCCCTGACTCAAGTCTTTATGGCCTTTACGATGTGGGTGGAAAACTTCGGCTAGCAGTTTCCCGACTAAGGAGATTAGCACTTCATCCGCGAAGTAAAAGCTTTTAGCGCCCAACTTAATTTACTTCACCTGTGAGGTGCTGGCGGATATTCAAATTCTTTCTTCTTTTATTTTTCTCTTTGCATTCAGAGATTACTCTACGTGGACTTATACTTAGGAGACATAAAGAGGGGAGGAATTCGCGAAACAAATGAAGGGGATATTCTTCTTGGCGTCCCTTTCCTATACATGCAGATACTTGTGTTTTGGAGCACACTTTAATCGGAAGGTCTCCCCTGAGAAATCGAAGAAGGCACCTTAATGAGTGTGGATCGGTGGTAAGTGTACCATTAGTATATAAGCCATGAATCTCAAATCCATTGTTCGATTATAAGTGATTTTAGTTGATAATTAAAATAATTAAAGATTTTGATTTTCTAATAAATTACTAAAATATACATGTGTAATTAACCGTCCTTGTTCGAGAAAGACGTCCATCAGCTAGACCATAGAAGAAGCCTCGAACACTTAAGAACTATCCACTAGGTATATATATATATATATATATATATATATATATATATATATATATATATATATAACTGAATCACGAAAATATGGAACGCGATGAATATATAAATAAAGTTAACAGCCACGAAGAAAAATGAAACACGGGAGATCTGCGAGGCCTTTCGACTAATCGTCCTTGGTGGCTGTTGACGGGAATTTTTTTGAGTATTTGAATAATAATTTAACCTTAGTTTGGTTATGACTTATGTTTTTTTATCAAAGTTATTTCTAATAATTCTTTTATAATATCAAAAAACAAAATGGTGAAGTTCATAAAATTTATTTTTATATATCTTCTTCTCTAAAACTATATCTTAGCAACGTGATATTATGAAAGGGGGGAAATTTAGTTTAGAATTCCTTTTTAAAATTATTATAATTGGCGAAGTTCAGAAAATTGCTAAAAATTTAGCCATGGCTGCTTTTTTTTAGATTTTAAATTTTAATTTTAGTAGCGAAGCGCAAGCTTCCACCATAGGGGTGAGTGGCGAAGCCATCGCCTGATATATATATATATATATATATATATATATATATATATATATATATATATTGTTTTTCCCTACTCTACATTCAGATTCCGTTTTCCATTCACTACTTTGCTATGAAATATAAATGAACCTCCTAATCTTCTCTTTCTTCTTACGCTCCTCGTCCTTTCCCACCAATCTTCATTCACAGCTGATTGGACAAAGCGAGTCTTTTCTGATGTGCATCTAGTGTTTCCTCAAATTTATAATCCAAATTTTACTAGTTAAATTCCCAAACATTAAATTTTAACGCAATAACCTGTAAGTTCTGCATTACTCCCCGTATTAACGGCCAAAATCTTCCATTAATTCCAAAATTTGAATGTTTCAACTTTAACTTTAAATGTTAGTCTATTCACGAATTTTTATATTTCGTGTACCAGAAGATGGGTGAAATTAACACATGAAAAGTTATTGTAATTAAGTAATGAATGAATTTCTCCCTTTACTTCCTTTCATATTATTTATCCTACTACAAATTATTTATATATATATATATATATATATATATATATATATATATATATGAAGACACACACACCTCGGCTGTAGTCTAAGGCGTTGCTTTAACTGAGATCAAAGCGATAGCCGCTGCCTCAGTGTGCTCGGTTCAACCCAAACACGTATTTTTTCGCAATTAGGAAAAGGCATTCCTGAAAAAAATATTCCGTTTATTTTGTTTCTTAGCGGGATCTCTCTCTCATTCTCACTCTTTCTTTCTCTCCTCCCCCTCTCTCTCTCTCTCTCTCTCTTTCTCTTTCTTATACTCCTGCTCCCTCCTTTCTTGCCCTTCTTTTCTCTTTCCTCCTGCATATTTCTTCTTTCTCCTTGTCCTTTCTGTCTTATATCTTTTTCTGTCTCTCGCTAACTCTATCTCTCTCTTCTATGTGTCTCTATTTACTCTCCAGCTCCCTTTTTTTCTCTGCCTCTTTTTACTCTACTTGCTTTTTTCCTCTCTTTCTCTCTCTTTTTCCCTCTCTGTTTCTTCCTCTATGAGTGTGAATATGTGTGTAGATTGGTGTTGTAACCGTGACTATGTGTATGTGTATATGGATGGAAGATGTACACCTCCATATATCCCTCTATCATTTGATTTCTCTCTCTTTCTCTCTCTCTCTCTCTCTCTCTCTCTCTCTCTCTCTCTCTCTCTCTCTCTCTCTCTCTCTTTCTCTCTCCCAATCACTCAGCCTCATTATCTCTCCCCACTTTCCTTTTTCTGTCTCTCAACTTTCTTGTTTTTCTGCTCCTTTTTCACTGTCTTTCATATCCTTTTATCTTTTCTTTCAATTATCTATCTATCATCATTTCAATCTCACTCTCTACCTGTCTTTTCCTCTCTCTCTCTCTCTTTTCTCTCCCGCTCCTTTTTTTTATCTTGCTTCTTATTTGTATTTTTGTCCTTTCTCTCTTATCTCATTTTCTGTCTCTCTCTAAGTCTCTCGTTGTCTCTCGCTCTCCCTTTTTTTCTCTCTGTTTATTCTCCTCACTTTTGTCCTTTCTTCCCTCACTTTTTTCTCTCTTCTTGTGTGTTTATGTCTGTAGATACGTGTTTTAACCTTAACTATGTGTATGTGTGTATATAGATGGAAGATGTATACCTCCATATATGACTGTCTAGCTATTCCTCTCCTTTCGTCTCTCTTAATCACTCGCTTTCTCTTATTATCTCACTCAGCATCTGCTTTTTTCTAACTCTCAATTTTCTTTATTTTTGTTCATTTTTACTCTCGTCTCCTTTTCTCTTCTTTCTCAATTATCTATAGATCTATCACCATCTCACTCCCACTCCCTCTCTATATCTCTGTTCCCCTTTCTCTTCTGTCTCGCGAACATGATCCAGGATGTTATGGTGCGGACCCGTGTTACTCCAGGAACGTCCTTTTCTGAAGTCACAAAGAGTGGAGTGACCCCGCCACAGAGAAACTAAGCGGGAAACGGAAAAGCGTAGGGAATCCTACAGTCGGGGACTCCCTCAAAGTTCTTGTGTTTAATGTGAGGTCTAGCAGAAACAAGTTTCTAGAACTTCGTGGCCTCGTAGCAACAGAAGAACCTGAGATGGTGGACATAACGGAGTCGTGGATAAAAACCTCAAGTCGAGAATTTGAAGGTGAATTCACGATTCCTGGCTACCAGCTCTTCCTGAAAGATAGGCCAGACAGAGAGGGTGGCGGTGTGATGTTGTATGTCAAGGATACTCTCAACTCGACGGATTGCAACATTGTATCCGACCATGAACTACTAGGTGTTGACCTAGAGATAGGTCCTGCCAGATACAGGACCCTGGTGCTTTATAGAACTCCTGCCCAACTCGTTGAAAAGGACAGAGATCTGTACCAGCTACTAGAAGAACTTGTCGAAGACAGAGTTTGTATCGTCATGGGGGATTTCAACACACAAGTTGACTGGGAAACCAGAGATCCCTGTGGCGAGAACGCACTACTCCTGGTGTTCGCGAACAACCAGTTCCTGACTCAATGGGTGAGAGAGCCAACGAGAGGAGACAATATCCTCGACTTGGTTTTCACCTCTGAGGATGACATCGTTGAGGACCTCTCTGTTGGCGAAGAGCTCGGTGGCAGTGACCACCGAATAATTGGATTTGTAGTCAAAGTCCCGAAGGCAGGGCTTGCAACTAGTAAATCGAGGAAACTCGATTTGAAAAGAGAAGACTTTGCAGGTTTACGTGTTGGACTGACTGACGCGAGGCTAGAAGTGTGCGATGTTGTTGAAGACTCGTGGAACAGTTTCAAAACCACATTCATGAGTCTTCAATCGCGTTTCATTCCTCTGAAATGTCGCCGTCGGTCTTTTGTTCAACCAAAGTGGTTTAATCGAGAAATCGGCCAACTGCTTAGGGACAAGAGAACTGTGTACCGGCAATCGAACATCTCGGGGGACTTTGACGAATACCGGAGGCTAGTCAGAAGAGTGAAGTCCAGCATAAGGGCAGCTAAGCGGTCTGAGGAACTCCGAGTGGCGAGACTCTGTAAAGAGAATCCCAAGGAGTTTTTTGAACATGTGAACAGCCGTAAACCAATCCGTCGAACGATTGGCCCTTTGAGAAATGAGGATGGGGCATTAAAACATTCAGATGCAGAAAATGCTAACCTCCTCAACGACTACTTATCTTCAGTGTTTACTGAAGAGTGTGGTCCCATCCCCTAGCCAATGGATTCTTACTCGGGGAAAAAGCTGGAGGATATACACTTCACCGAAGGGAAAAAAAAAAGAAGATCAGTGACCTAATGACGAATAAGTCACCTGGCCCGGATGGGTTTCTACCTAAAGTGTTAAAAGAAGTGCGCGATCAAGTGTCACGAAACCTGAGCGCTATCTTTAACATGTCAATCCGGACCGAATGTGTTCCTAGAGACTGGCCTGAAGCGGAGGTTACTCCGATCTTCAAGAAAGGAGACCGTAGCCCACCGCCAAACTACCGACCTATCAGTCTGACTTCGATAGTCGGTAAACTCATGGAAAGCATGATGGTGGACAAAATGACGTCGTATTTAGAGTCAAACCTTCTACTGAGAAGTTCCCAGCACGGCTTCCGAAGACAACGGTCATGCCTGACGAACCTTGTGGAATTCTTCCACTTTCTTTTTCAGTGAGCACGTTCGGGACAAGGTGGTGGATGTGGTGTACCAAGCCTTTCAGAAAGCCTTTGATAAGGTACCACACCGCCGCCTTCTCCGGAAAGTGCGAGCGCTGGGCATAGACGGAAAAGTAGCCGGCTGGATCGAGAACTGGCTAAGTGGCAGACGGCAACGGGTGGTGGTGAATGGACAGGCTTCTGAGTGGGTGCCCGTTACTAGCGGGGTGCCTCAAAGTTCTGTCCTGGGACCACTACTATTCATTATCTACGTCAACGACATGGACGGTGACATGGTTGCCAAGATTTCCAAATTTGCCGATAATACCACGCTTGGCATGAACGTTGCAAAGGATGGAAATACTGCCAGCCTGCAGGAAGATCTTAGGAAGATTGGAGAGTGGCCAGACACGTGGCAAATGCCTTTTGACGTAAACAAATGCAAAGTAATGCATATCGGTTACCGAACCCCCAAATCTCAGTACATCCTTAAGGGCACTGCTCTTGAATCGAGTGACACTGAGAAGGACTTGGGTGTAACTATCACTAGCAACCTCAAGTTCTCGAAACAGTGCATCGAGGCAGAGAAGAAAGCCCAAAGGATGTTAGGCTACATAAAGCGCCAGTTTAGATACCGTAACAAGGAGATAGTACTTTGTCTGTACAACTCCCTCGTTCGGCCGCACCTGGAGTATGTCGTACAATTTTGGAGTCCTTCGTTTCGAAAGGACATCGCAAGGTTGGAACGCATACAAGCTAGGGAAACCAAACTGATTTACTCTATCCGACATAAAAGTTATGAGGATAGACTAAGGGAATTAGATCTGTTCTCGTTGGAAACCTGTAGACTGCGTGGTCAGCTCATCGAAGTCTTCGGAATACTTCGAGGGTTCGACAATGTTGACTACCGGGATATTTTCACACTGAATGAGAACAGAACACGCAATCATGGCTTCAAACTTGAACTGAAGCTTTACAACCGCAATCTGTGTGGAAATTTTTTCACCTACAGTATCTGCGATAAGTGGAACGCACTTCCAGTGGAAGTTGTCAACAGTGAATCTGTTGACCAGTTCAAGTCAAGACTAGACAAAGTCCTGAAAAGTGGCCGTTTAGGGACGCAAAACAATTGAGCAGCCATGTGCCCGCTCGATTGCTAGTCCAAAGGTACCCTCTTTGAATGGACCGTAAGGTCTCCTATGGTACTTTCTTTCCTTGTAACTCCTTGTAACTCTATTTGCCCGTTCCCTATTTTTCTCTTTATCTTGTATTCTTCCTGTCTTACTTTTTTGACTTTTGTCCTTTTTCTTTTATATCTTCTTCTGTATCCCTCTAACTCTCTCTTTCTCACTCTCTCTCTCTTTCTCTCTCTCTTATGTCTCCTTATCTTGACTCCCGCTCCCTCTTTTCTCTCGCTCCCGTTTTCTCTCTGCCTCTTTGTATTCTCCCCCTTTATCCCTCGCCTCTCTTTTTTTCTTGCTGTTTCTATGTATGTGTATATATTGTTAAAACTGTTTCTATATGTATGTGTATATAGATGAAAGATGTATATCTCCATATATCTATCCACTTAGCCATTTCTCTCTTTCAGTCTCTCTCAATGACTCATCATCTTTACTCTTTTCCTCTCTTTTCTCTCTCCTTCTCTCTCATCTAAATTTATCTCTGTTTCTTTTTCTATATCTTGGTTTTCACCTTTACTCTCTCCTTTGTCCTCTCTGGTTCTCTCTCCTCTAACTTCCCCACATTTCCTCAATACATCTCAATATCTAATAAAAAGGGGGAGCTATTGTGTCTCTCTGTATAAATGTATGTTTCAGTATATTTGTGTATGTGTATAAGTGTGTGTATATGTGTATCACCCCCTAATAACAACTTTCAAATATCCTTTGCTAGTAACAAGTAAGGACTTGGTGGCTACTTCAGGCACCAGAATATAGGCTTTGGAACCTCTATTAATAACACCATTTGGCCCTCACAGGTTGTGAGAGACTGGGACGGAGGAGTCTCAGGCCGACAGGGGACGGAATAATGTGGTGAGGCTACTATGCCCTGAAAAGACCCCTACTAACGCATAATGCCTGATGGAGAGGAGTTTGAATAGATACCTGTGAGTAGTGGCGTTCCTCAAGGATCGGCCCTGGGAACCTTGCTCTTAAATATTTATGTAAATGACATAGACGTGGGATTGACCTCTAAAATCTCTAAACTCGCTTACGATTGTAAACTGGGTAAAAGTATAATTACCGAGCAAGATATAGTAGATTTTCCAAAGGGCATTGACCACATAGCCGAATGGTCTGAAAAATGGAAACTTCCACTGAATCTTGAAAAATGCAAAGTGATGCATGTTGGCGACAAAACCTCTAAGGCAGAATACAAACTCCTTGATAAAACAATAGCAGAAACAAAAAACGAAAAGGATCTGGTATTTGTGTGTCAAATAACCTCAAGTTCACACAACACTGTGCCGACGTAGAAAAAAAAGAGGAAAGATACTCGGTTACATTAAGAGACAGATCAGATATAAAAGCAAGACCGTATTAATTAACTTGTACAATACCTTAGTAAGACCACAACTAGAATATTGGGCCCAGGTGTGGTCGCCCTCCCTCAGAAAAGATATAGAGAGATTAGAAAGAGTGCAAGCTACGGCTACGAAAATGATACCATAATTAAGAAAATACAGTTATGATACACGGCTGGAAAAGTTAAACCTTTATAAATTAAAAACAAGACGTAACAACAAGGAGTAACAACAAGGAAAGAAGGTACCCTAGGGGACCTTATGGTCCATTCAAGGAGGGTACCTTTCGACTAGCAATCGAGCGGGCACATGGCTGCTCAATTGTTTTGCGTCCCTGAACGGCCACTTTTCAAGATCTTGTCTAGTCTTGACTTGAACTGGTCAACAGATTCACTGTTGACAACTTCCACTGGAAGTGCGTTCCACATACCGCATATACTGTAAGTGAAAAAATTTCCACCCAGATATCGGTTGTAACGCTTCAGTTCAAGTTTGAAGCCGTGATTGCGCGTTCTGCTCTCACTCAGTGTGAACATATCCCGGTAGTCAACATTGTCGAACCCTCGAAGTATTCCGAAGACTTCGATGAGCTGACCACGCAGTCTGCGGGTTTCTAGCGAGAACAGATCTAATTCCCTTAGTCTATCCTCATAACTTTTATGTCGGATAGAGGGAATAGGCTTGGTTGCCCTGGCTTGTACGCGTTCCAATCTCGCGATGTCCTTTCGCAATGAAGGACTCCAAAATTGTACGGCATACTCCAGGTGCGGTCGGACAAGTGCGTTGTACATGCACAGTACAATCTCCTGGTTCCGATAACCAAACTGGCGCTTAATATAGCCTAACATCCTTTGGGCCTTTTTCTCCGCCTTAATGCACTGTTTTGAGAACTTAAGGTCACTAGTGATTGTTACACCCAAGTCCTTCTCAGTGTCGGTGGATTCAATAGCACTGCCCTTAAGGATATACTGAGATTGGGGGTTTCTGCGGCCGATATGCATCACTTTGCATTTGTTCACGTTAAAAGGCATTTGCCACGTGTCCGACCACTCCCCAATCTTCCCAAGATCTTTCCTGCAGGCGGGCAGTATTTCCATCCTTTGCAACGTTCATACCAAGCTTGGTATCATCGGCAAATTTGGAAATCTTGGCAACCCTGTCACCGTCCATGTCGTTGACGTAGATGATGAATAGTAGTGGTCCCAGGACAGAACCTTGAGGCACCCCGCTAGAAACGGGCACCCACTTAGAAGCCTGTCCATTCAACACTACCCGTTGCCGTCTTAGGCAGTATTTTATTCAACCCGCTACATTTCCGTCTATGCCCAGTGCATGCACTTTACGGAGAAGGCAGCGGTGTGGTAACTTGTCAAAGGCTTTTTGAAAGTCTAGGTAGACAACATCCACCGCTTTATCTCGATTATGTTCACTGAAAACTAAGTGGAAGAATTCTACAAGGTTCTTCAGGCATGACCAGTGCCTTCAGAAGCCGTGCTGGGAACTCTTCAATAGCAGCTTGACTCCAAATATGACGTTATATTGTCTATCATGATACTTCCCATGAGTTTACTAACTATCAAAGTTAAAGGAATAGGTCGGTAGTTCGACGGTTAGCTAGAGTCTCCTTTCTTGAAGATGAGAGTCACCTCCGCCTCACGCCAGTCTCAAGGAACGCGTCCAGTCCGGATCGAAGTGTTGAAGATTGTGCTCAGATGTTGTGAGGCTTTATCGCGCACTTCTTTCAACACTTTGGGTAGAAAACCCGTCCGCTCCAGGGGACTGATTCGTCTTTAGGTCGTTGATTTTATTCTCTACTTCCAATTGGGTGAAGTCCATTTCCTCCAGCTTCTTATCCAAGTAATAGTCCATCGGCTAGGGAAAGGAACCACACTCTTCAGTGAACACTGAAGATAAGTAGTCGTTCAGGAGGTTAGCATTTTATGCATCTGAGTGCTTTAATGCCCCCTCCTCATTCCTCGAAGGACCTATGCGGTACAATTTTGAAATCCTTCATTTCAAAAGGATATTGCGAGATTGGAACGTGTGCAAGCCAGGGTAACCAAAGTGATCCCCTTTATCAGACACAAAAGTTACGATGCGAGATTAAGGGAACTAGATCTGGTTCTCGCTGGAGACCCGGAGAATGCGTGGTCAACTCATCGAAGTGTTTAAAATACTTCGAGGCTTCGATAATGTAGACTACACTGATGTCTTCCAACTTAGTGAGGGCAGAACTAGAATTTACGGCTACAAACTTGAGGCTGAAGCGTTACCACCGCGATCTGTGTGGGAAATTTTTCACATACAGCATCTGTGGTAGGTGGAATGCCCTTCCAATGGAAGTTGTCAACAGAAATTCTGTTGATCAGTTCAAGTCAAGACTGGACGATGTCTTGAAAAGTGGCCGTTTGGGCACGTAAGCCATTGAGCAGAACTGTTCCTGCTCGATGGCTAGTCCAAAGGTACCCTCTTTGAATGGAGCGTAAGGTCTTCTACGGTACCTTTTATCCTTGTAGCTCCTTGGAGCTCTCTCTCTCTCTCTCTCTCTCTCTCTCTCTCTCTCTCTCTCTCTCTCTCTCTCTCTCTCTCTCTCTCTCTCTCTCTCTCTCTCTCTCTCTCTCTCTCTTCTCTCTCTCTCTCTCTCTCTCTCTCTCTCTCTCTCTCTCTCTCTCTCTCTCTCTCTCTCTCTCTCTCTCTCTCTCTCTCTCTCTCTCTCTCTCTCTCTCTCTCTCTCTCTCTCTCTCTCTCTCTCTCTCTCTCTCTCTCTCTCTCTCTCTCTCTCTCTCTCTCTCTCATTTAAAATGAGATTAGACAAACACTTAACAAATATTGGAATTGTTTAGCATAAGCTACAAAATAAAATAATATTACAAAAATATAACTCTTTCAGGTTTATGTAAGTGGTTTTCATATTCATTTCATTTAATTACTATTCAATGCAAATTTCCTTCAGGTACTGTCTTCTTACACCTGCAAGGTACTTTTCCCAAATTATTTCATGTACGGCTTTTGCCGGAGGGAGTGGAGGGTGGGGAGAGCCTAAAACTTTTCTATCCTTTACTTCTACTATTCTATGTGTAAGTGGCAGTAGATTTAAGGCCAGATCACCTTAGTCTGGGCCGTAAGGCCCGTGTGATCTGTGTATCTATGTAACTCTATGTAACTCTCTCTCTCTCTCTCTCTCTCTGGGCCGTAAGGCCCGTGTGATCTGTGTATCTATGTAACTCTATGTAACTCTCTCTCTCTCTCTCTCTCTCTCTCTCTCTCTCTCTCTCTCTCTCTCTCTCTCTCTCTCTCTCTCTCTCTCTCTCTCTCTCTCTCTCTCTCTCTCTCTCTCTCTCTCTCTCATTTAAAATGAGATTAGACAAACACTTAACAAATATTGGAATTGTTTAGCATAAGCTACAAAATAAAATAATATTACAAAAATATAACTCTTTCAGGTTTATGTAAGTGGTTTTCATATTCATTTAATTTAATTACTATTCAATGCAAATTTCCTTCAGGTACTGTCTTCTTACACCTGCAAGGTACTTTTCCCAAATTATTTCATGTACGGCTTTTGCCGGAGGGAGTGGAGGGTGGGGAGAGCCTAAAACTTTTCTATCCTTTACTTCTACTATTCTATGTGTAAGTGGCAGTAGATTTAAGGCCAGATCACCTTAGTCTGGGCCGTAAGGCCCGTGTGATCTGTGTATCTAATGTAACTCTATGTAA